>NCVS01000769.1:19558-54926 GCA_003055095.1 Goniozus legneri
TCGGAAAGTTTGATATTCGGAAAAAGCGACAGGAAGAAAAACTCGAATCGAAGGTAGTCGCATTTATCTCGCGCTAATTGAGACCGAATTACCCGAACGTTCTCGTCAAATTTTGTAAAAGGAAACTATAAATTCGAGTCGAAATTTATGCATCGAAAATATAGAAAGAATTATTTTGTTCGATGGAATAAATTGTTAATTGGAATGAAATTAGTATTTTCAAAAACAAATATTTGGTTGTACACGACATTTGTATGAACGTAAGCAAATAAATGTTGAGTTAATTTAACAAATTTTTGTTTCAAACGATATTTTGTAAGATGAAATTAAACTGCACGATTATTTCACCAAACAGTTAAAATTCCGTTCTACAAACATAGAAACGTTGTTGGTTCAACAAACTTTCTCAGAGAACAAGAAAATCAATGGGGCGTATAAGAAATATTGTAGAAGCGGTTGTATACACGGGGGCGCGTCGTGCATCCACTAATTGGATAATTATGAAGTGTACCGCATTTGTGTTATAATTGGGAGAACAGACGCGATGGGGCCTCGCGACCCGACGTGCCAAACAACGAAACGGCCGAAGTCACGCTCTACGTGATCAACTACCCTCGCAGCTAATCCACCGCGCGAATCCCTTAGTCTCTCGTCGAAGCCCTCTCTTCCGTACCACGCCTGCAGACACTCGCCGCGACTTTGAAACCCCGATCTTTCCTAACGACAATATTCGATGAATCGTTTCGCCACTTTGTTGTTCCCCCCGGGGAAATTTTTTGATCTTTCGGAAAATTGAAAATAGAACGAGTGCGCTGAAAATAGAAATTTATTGAAGCTACATAATATTTCATTGAAATTATAGAAATAAATATTTTGTTCGATAAAATGAATCGTTGAGTATAAATAAATATTATTTAAAATAAAATTAATATCATTAAAAACATATTTTGTTGAAGCTACTTAATATTGATTTGAGAATATAGAAAGAAATATTTTGTTCAATAAAATTGATCGTTATTGAGTATAGAGAAATATTGTTTAAAATTAGTATCTTTAAAAAGACGTATATTTCATTAAATGTACTTGGTATTTGAACCCAAGCAAATAAATATTAGGTAAATTCAACAAATTGTCATTTTCAGTGTGAAAAAGCAAAAAGCGAAAGATCTGCTCTAGCAAACTATCAAGCAAATGACGGAAAATTGCAGGAAAGAAAAGTAAAATACACAACACAGAAAAGAAAGGTAAAGTAGAGAATAAGAGAGAGGGAGAGAGAGAGAGAAAGAAGAACAATGAGAGGCGGGAGAACGTAGGCGAGCCGGTAGTCGCGTGCGTTTTAATTCCACTTTCGTAATCCAGGCATTGTTAGAAGAGCCAGTCCGGATAAGAGACACACGGCTCACGTCGGAAAACAATTGACTGACTGACTGACTGACTACCCGAACTCGACTTGGGGTCAGAACCCCACTGTGGGCTGAATTTCCCGTCGCTATTCTCGCTCTCAACCCTTCAGGACTCTCCTGTATAAACGTAAACAGTACAAACTCCATGACGAGTCACTCCCACCTCGTCTTTCGAACACGTCGCGGTAATAAATCATTGTAACCTAAAAAACATTTTTGCATTATGCATGGTGTATGTAAAATTGACTCACAACAGCTTTTTTGGATCTGAAAATATAAAATATCGAGTCTGAAAATATATCAAAAAGTCAGTTACTGTTCACCCGATTCTCTAATTAGTTTTACTAAATACCGATTCTGAAAAATAAATTATGGTCAATAACTTCACGCAATAATATCATCCAACTCGAAGAATATTCATCCAAACATTCAACTCCATTCTTAATTTCCCCTCAAAAAATTTGTCCGATCAAACTCAATTTTCCAATCCTCAAATTCAAAGCATGAATAATGCAGGAACATGCAATCATGCAATAAAAAGAATGCAAAAACTCACCACGTTGCTGGTTCTGGTGATGGTAAGAGTGTTGAGGTGGTGGGACGTTTCCGTATTGACCTGGTGGTTGTCTGTGCATGGAGTGTCCGAGCATTCTGTGCCCTGCGTCTCCCAACGAGGCGGTCTTCTTGTTGTGCGCGAAGCCAATTTGAGGCCTCCACTGGTTGCCGTTATGGCGATTCATCTGCTCGAAGTCTTGAGGCTTGAGAACTTTTTGCGGCTCTGTCACCCCGTCGAGCCTCTTCGCAGGGAATATAAAGTCACTGTCGTACGTAGGATCTCGGAATCTTACGCAGTACACGGAATTGTTATCGACCGGAGAGCCGTTTATCGGTGACGGCAGTGACGCGCCATCTTCGACGCAGTCGGTAGCCAAGAGAACGGTACCTCGCATTCCGTCGATGCAAATTTCAGTCTGCGCCTGAAATTCCACTTTGTTCTCATAAAGGCCTCTGATCAATTTGTACTCCTTGTTTCCTTTGCCAACGTACAATCTATCGTCTCCTCGAATATTTCGCCTCTCTAAAAAAAAAAAAACAAAAATTAAAAATCTGTCTTTTACAAATTATTACAATTTACTTACTTTCTTCGTCAGATAAACATTCGTAGTAAGGTTCCAGGGCTTTGAACAATCGTTTCTCGTCAACGAATGGAAGCAAAGCTACACCTTGCCAAGCGAATTTCTTTCCGTTGAGATCGATTTTGAAGTCGATTGGGTAAAAATCGATTATCGGTGATTTAGGATCGCTCATTAGCTTGGCCCATGGAGCGGGCACGTGCTTGCTACTCGCTGCTGGGAATACGCCCATAAGTTGCTCCAGTGGACGGAAAGGTTCCGTTCCCTTTTCGAATTCAGTGGAGAGTCCACCGATGTTGATGAAATCGCTCGCGAATGGCGCGTAGTGATAGGGGAAGTACCACTTCCACGAAGCGCAGCCTTGATAGTAATAACGCAAAACCCAGCACAGGCCACGTACGTATTGGAGGGCAACATTGTTCCTGAATGCAAGATTGTCTGGAGATACGTCAAATTTCGATTCGTAATACCGATCTTTAAAACCGTCCTCCCACAATCTCACCTCGTCGTGAGCTTGTTCGTCGTCAGAAGTTTCCTCGGTTTCAGTTTCGGTTTCGGTCTCGTCAATTTTTCTTTTCTGTCCTCTATTCGCACATGCATTCGTCTTTTCTGGCTGCAGCATTGACTTTAGCGCGGTCTCAGCGTTGACCGTTTGTAATTGTCTTTCTTGCACGCTGGTGTTGTAATTTCTACCTTGTATTCTCATTTGGTACGCCTCGTAACGAGCGTTCTGAACTGGTTTGACTTTTTGACCTAAAGCTGTGGGCGCGAGTTGTCCGGTGGGAATCCAATTTGGTTTGAAATTACTGATGGCTTCTAAACGTTTCTTCTTGTTCTTTTCGCGTTGTTTGAATGCGAGTTCGTTTTGTTGCCTTTTTTTGAAAATCTCGTCTTCCATTTCACCTAATTCGGACATGATCATTTGAACTCTGTCTAGATTAACATCTCCACTGTCTGTTAAAAATCCTCCCGTTTTATATACAGTTTTTTTGTATAAGTCAACTAATCTGTCGATTGCACCTTCCCTTATCTCTAGCGAAGGTAGATGAGGTAGGAAATCATTTCCTACGAAGAAGCACATAAATACCCAGTCATCTACTGCGCGTTCAAAGTCATATTTGAAGGGCAAATTGGGCATTTGTAGTTCCTTCTCTAAATACTCTCGAAGTACATTCAACCTCACGAAGATGAATTGACACTCTGATCCAAATGCTATATTATCACCCTCCGGAGGAGCTTCAGAACCAGTGCATTCTTGCATTTCGTGACCTAATTGACCACAAATGTCACAGGGTTTTGGCTTGTTTGGTTTGAACTCTTCTCGGATAATTGTGAAATTAGGTTCGTGAGTAGCGAGACCCAACATTATTAAATCAGCATCAGCCCCACACAAAACATGCTGTGTATTTGGATCGTGATTAGGTTGTGCTCGTTGACGGCGAATGTAGTCCATAATTTTATGTTCTCCTTCTCCTGGTACGTTAGCATCGCTCAAAATTACATTAATATTTCGCCAACCAGGATCGTTATTTAGTCTATCGTGAATATAGTAATGTAAACACTTGGATAATCTATCCATGAAAGGCGTACCTGGTGTAATACAATTACTGTCAAAATGTTCTTCTTTTGGCTTTTCGGGAGGTAATGATGCACCTTTGGCAGTTAATTCTGAACGTATTCTTTCGATTTCATTAATCTTTTCGTATGTTTCTTTAGAAGCTCTGAACCTACGAGATCTTTGTTGATTCATTTTAGCCCTAGGTGCCTGTGAATTTGATTAATAATTCATTAATAATTAAACTATGCTATTATCCTAATACTTCATTTTTAATATGAATTCGATACTTACAACTCCATCAATAGCCATATACAATAATTTTCTCGGCCTAACTATTGCGAATAAACGATCAATGCATTCAAAAATTGCTTCCATCATTTCTTCCTCATTTCTTGGTGCAGGTTTGTCTTCAGGATGTGTACAAGGATGAATAATACCATTCATGTCCAAGTACAAATTATCAAACTCTACACCATTTGGATTAGGTTCTGATGTATTAAGTGGAACCTTAACTCCGTTTATTGTCGCGGTCTGTAATGATAGACAAATTCGTAAGCATTAGATTTTGACTCAAATTTAAATGTAACTAAAGCTATTCAAAAATTATAACGTCAACTCACGCTAATGCAAAAATCAATTTTCAGAACGATGTATATATAATAATATGCAAGCATTGAATAACACGAATCCTATTCTACAATTTATGAGTAAAAAAATTTATAAACACTCACCTTTTGCTCGACACACTCTACTATGACGGAAGGATATTTCCGGCTGAGCCATCGGAAAAATGCTGGTACACCCATCGTCAATTTTTGATAGAATTAAACCCTTAAACACGTGTCAAATTTTACTCGCACGGAATTTATCACAGAGAATTCTATTGAAATTCTCTTTAGAATTTTGTTAGATCTAACCTCTAAACTTGAAGACTCAATAGCAGTACTAATGAACAGAAAACAGCGCCACTGTAGTTACTCGAGGTTACCAACTTACCACTAACAACTAATAAGAAGAATCAGAAACTGCCAGAAACCATAGTACCTTTGGTAGTTCTACACTAGGGACATGAAGTCACTAAGGTAAGCTGAAATATTCGTTTATAAATTATTTGTAATTAATTACAAACGTCTTTAATTGACTTACAAACATTTACAAACGATTAAATTCATTTAAATTTCATGAGAAGTGTCGGCTGAGTATACATGATAGTTGATCTGGTAACACAGCGATGAGCTTATTACCATAAATCGATAACGTCTATATAAACCGAATTTTCAATTATCTATATGTGTATATAATACATATGTATAGCAAATATGCAGTACGCGCAAAAATTTTATAAAATTTATTTCTTAATGCGTTGAAGATTTGAATTTATTGATTAATAGTTTCTCACAAAAAACGATTATCAATGAAACACTCCATACGGCTAATGCAACTTCTCGTTTTCATTTTTAAAAGCTGTCATTTTAACCATTGAATTGTTGAATTTTTCAAATAATATTTTTTATGTGAGTGTCATTCAATATTATTTACTTTTGAATTCGACATATGAGAAATGATACTGTTTCTCAATTTTTATCACTGATTCACTGATGCTTCAATTGATACAAATTGCACTTTAGTTCCTATCTCCACCCGCGATAACATCGCTATATAGTACATTTGATTAAAGATTAATTTTTTTTTTATTTACGATTGTTTAGGCGCTTATAATTGCATACCATATTCTCTTTCAGATTTCACAGTACTACATAGCTCTGAGTTTTTTCATCAAATCATTCAAAATGTCTTCACAGAAAAATATCTTGCATGGACCACCAATATCTGATAAAAGAATTACTGCAGACTCTTTAGGAGAATTATTATTAAATCAACTAACATCTCACAATAATGGGACTTCTCAGGTAAAAAAAATGTGTGTAACATTTTTTAACTGTACGTTATGAAATTTCTATATTTTTGAATTATTTTATGATTAGATAAATGCTCATACTGGAATTCGGCAAACATTTAAAGAGATAATGGATGATAGTTGTAAACTATCAATTTATCTTCAAGAATCTGGTGTTAAAATAAATGATCGCATTGCAGTGTGTAGTGAAAACTGTAATGAATTTTGCATACCAGTATGTGCAGCCCTATATATGGGAGCAACAGTTTGTCCTATGAATCCATTATATTCTAAAAGGGAATTAAAACATGCTCTGAATATTTCTAAACCAAAATATATATTTACATCTCCAGTTGCTGTTAAATCTTTGATGGAAATTAAAAATCAGTTACTCTGGCATCCAACAATTATATTATTATATGAATATCCCAAAATTCCATTACAATCGATAAAAAGTTTGGTTGTAAATATCAATGAAGATAAAGTAAAAAATTTTAAGCCTTGTAAGGTAAATATAGGTGATCACGTTGCTGCTATATTGTGTTCAAGTGGAACAACTGGATTACCAAAAGGTGTCATGTTAACAGACAAAAATTTCTTCACTGTTTTGCAATACTTAACTGATCCAGATGTTGGTTTTGTATACAAAGGGGCAATAACGTTAGGATTATTACCGTACTTTCATGCATATTCTTTTGTAGTTCTCATTGCACGTCTTATAGCAGGAGCTACATCTGTAGTACTTTCAAAATTCGACGAGAAATTATTTCTAAGTACTGTAGAAAAATATAAGATTGAACATTTAACAGTGGTTCCTCCATTAATGGTCTTCTTAGCTAAACATCCTCTTGTGAATAAATATAACTTGTCAAGCATAAAAACTATATGGTCAGTATAGATAGTATCGCAATATATACAAATTTTATCTTAAACATTTAATAGAAAACAATTTTAATTCAATAGGTGTGGAGCAGCTCCTTTATCTCAAGAACTGCAAGAAGCTGTTGCCAAACGATTAAATGTATTTGATATAAGACAAGGTTACGGATTAACTGAAACTACTTTAGCAGTTCTGAGAACACCAGTTGATTGCAATAAATTTGGCAGTGCTGGTATATTGAATTCAGGAGTTTCTGGTATGTCAATTAGTTAATTTATTTATTTGTTTTATATTTTACAATACAAATACAAATACAAATATAAAAATATAATTAATGCAGCAAAAGTAATACCAGTTGATGACCCAAATGGAGAGCCTTTAGGGCCAAATTGTAAAGGAGAATTATGTTTCAAGGGTGATTTAATAATGAAAGGTTATTATGATGATGAAAAATCTACCAAAGCTACAATCGATGAACACGGATGGTTACATACTGGTGATTTAGGATATTATGACGAAGAGCATCATTTTTTCATTGTTGATAGGTTGAAAGAACTTATAAAGTATAAAGGTTTCCAAGTTCCACCAGCTGAATTAGAAGCTGAATTGTTAACTTGCCCAGGAATAAAAGATGTTGCTGTTATTGGAGTGCCAAATGAAGAGGCTGGAGAATTACCAATGGCATTTGTTGTTAAACAAGATAACTGTAATATTACTGCAGATGAGATCCATAAATTTATAAATGGTACAGTCATTACTGTAATTTATGAAAATTAATTTCTTAATTTCATTTATTAATGTTCATTTTATTTTAGATCGGGTTTCTAGTCATAAACGACTACGTGGGGGCATTCGCTTTATCGATACCATTCCAAAGACTCCTTCCGGAAAAATACTTCGCCGTGAATTACGAAGTATGATTAAATCAAAATTATGAATTCATTATAAAAAATATTTTCTGATATAATTGTTATCGACGTTTCATCCCGTTGAAAATAGTTTAAATAAAAGTGTGTTGAATCAGTTTTTAACTTCAATAATTTATTATTTTATAAATGCAACTTAATCACATTTAATATCTTGTTTCTTATACAACTGTATAATAACAATTTTTAAGAAAATTGATTCGAACCAGTTAATTTAATTTTTGTTTTATTTCCATTGGTATACGATTTAAATACCACTGATGTGTTTGTCCTGGTGCAGTTGCTAAAACTCCTCTTGTATTTGGATAATCAGTTTTGGAATGATAAGAATATCTTTCTCCATAAAGATCTGTCAATGTACCTCCAATAGCATGAAGGACTGCTTCTGGAGCACAGGTATCCCACCTTTTACAACCTTTACTGGCAAATACATATGCGTGTGCTTTTCCTTCCAGAAGAAGTATTACCTGAAAAATGATAATTATCAGATACTACCTTTCTCTTTTGTTATGTAGCTAAAACTATTAACTAACCTTATGACCAGCACCACCAACACGCAAAATTTCATCTGGATTCATAGCGTTAATTGCATCCTGAACAGTTTTATCACAATGAGACCTATGTTTAAAATAAAATGTCATAAAAATTGAAATATGCAAATTATAATCAGAGATAGTTTCAATACCTAGTTGTTGTGATAATTCTCTTCCCTTCTGGAGGTGCAATTGGTTTAAAACCTCCAAATCCTGCTCCATCGATTGCCCACAAAGTACGCCCAAAAGAACCATTTTCTGTTTGAAAATATGGCTGATGTATAACACCACCTATTGCCTTATGATCAACTGCTATTCCAACAAGAATTGTAACATGCTCAACCAAGCCTTGTGTATACTCTGATGTTCCTGATTGATGGTTTACAATTTTATATAGAATGTATCAACACAATGTAAATTGCAAATTAAGTAAATTATTACCATCCAACGGATCTACCCAGATACATATATCATTAGGATTTACATCCAAGAGATGTTTAGGTAGATTTAGATTTAATGCTTCATGATCAGCATCGGTAACAATCCAATCTGATGGCACATCGCAACTAGAAGTTCCTTCTTCTCCAATAATAGTTATATTGGGAAATTGTTTATTGAGAGATGATATGATACATGTTTGAGCAGATCTATCGGCCTCTGTTTGATAATCGTTCTTTCCTTTTTCTACTATATTGAGACCTCCTCCACTCATAACATCCCTGATAATTTTACCTGCTCGAACTGTTGCACTAATAGATGAAGCAAGTATTCGGCAGAGAAGAGGAGCACTTTGAGCCATTCTTAATGCAATGTATTTTCTTTTTCACATAGACTAATTTTATTGTAAATATGAATAGTTAATATAAAACTCAGAAAGATGCAGTACAGTTTGTTTATTTTGAAAATGAGGTAGTTTGGATCATTTCACTTAATAAACAATTTTATACTTAACCCTTTTATACAACTTTTAATACAATATAACAAAACAGAATGAGAAGTCGCGAAAACGATGAAAAAAATTTATGCAGAATTTATAAGATGTCTTCAGCAAATAATCTTATCTGAACCGGTCGATCGTTTTAGACAAACAATAAACTCGAAAGTGCGTTAACTGATATAAATTCTCACGTAGCGAAAATTACAGTTAAGTATGTTAAGCATACAGTTATCATGACATTGACAATGTTCCATTACGTTTCAAATTATTGTTTTAAGAAAATTGCATTTTAATTGAAGTCAAATTTGTGAATGGAAAATTTTTCACTCATAGTATTTGCTTTACAACAGTCAAATAAATAAAAACGGATTAAAATCATTTAAACTTTTTCTTCAATCTGCGATATTGGGATGAAATTTTTTTTATGTTTCAAATCTCTAGGTATTTTATTATTTATGAATAATTTTATATGAAATTGTTTTCGCGATTAATTTCATTAATTCTTACATTGCATAAATATACCTAGAGTATATAAACATAGTAAAACCATATGGTTGATGTAGCAGACGAAATCTTGTTGTATGATATAAAGTTTAACGTTTACCATTAGTAATTTTATAAGTAAATAATTGTTTTAATTTTTGAAAAGTAGAGTTTTATTCAGAAAGTGAGCTCGTTTGACTTTCAGTTGAATATCTCATGCGTGATAGTTTATGGAATTAAAAAAGTAACGATATTTATATGTTATGGTAACCTCAAAATAATTTCAAATTACAATTAACATTTACAATAGATGATGAAATTATTAATTATATAAAATGATTTTGAGGAGAGTCTTGAATTTGTTTAATATTATAATCAAACATGAGTATACAAGATGTAATTCTATAAAAACTGTAATAAAATTACCACCTTTAACTACAAAGTGTGCGTTCAGTTCTAACATTGAACAAAATGTTTCTACAACCAAAGAAGCCTTAAATGATGAGAAAATAAATAAAAAAATAAAAACCAGGAAAGGAAATAAAAAAATAATCAAGTACCTGGAATCAATTAATCCACAATTTATACATTCTATACCGCGATCATTATTAAGCGAAACTATTAAAAATTCAGATGGGTTGTATATAATGAATCCTGAAACTGCAAAAAAGTTCACTGATATAATAATAAATGATCTTAAAGATGCATCTTGTGTAGCGGAAGCCAATCCTGGATTTGGTGTACTAACAAGAGAATTACTGGATGCAGGAGTTTCACAAATTAATGTGTTTGAACAAAACAAAGCATTTCATGATATTTTAAATAGTCTGAAAGAGGATTATTCTGGTCGAATTACAATCAATCCTTATAATATTTTCCTCACAGAACAAATGTGGGCTCAGGATATGATGGATTTTAAAGGAAGAATAGATAATATTATATCAGGTTTAAAAAAAAAAGAATGGGAAGATGCTCCAACCATGCATCTTGTGGGAGGGTTATTGAATATTCGCTATATAAAACATATATTATTATGTACGATCAACCAAAACTGTATAATGCAAAAAGGACGTATTAATTTTTATTTGGCAATTCCTCCATCTCTGTGGCATGTTAATATTTACACTATATTTTTTATCAAATTTGTTATATAATAATTAACAATTATTTAAATAATTTTCTTATTATTGTAGGTATTGACGGCATCAAATGAAAGTTACAAATGGTATACTACTAGAACAGTGATGTTTCAATTATTATTTAATTATCAACATTTAGGAACTCTCGATCGTCACTCATTTCTGCCTTGGCATAGAGCAAAGCAGTTTTTAAAACAAGATTCACTCGCTCACAAAAGAAAACTTGATGCAGAAATTTTGTATGTAGTAAAATTAGAGCCAAAGCCAAATATATTCACAGATATATTTGAAAGACAAGAATTAATAATATTCTGGCATTTTGTGAGACATAATTTATTTGCACGGACATCTAGAATCATTCCAGAATTGGAGTTAGTATTACATATTACAACAAAGCTTTAAATTATAAAATTTTTTTACAATTTTGCTCATTTGTCTCTGTCAATTTCAGAAAAATGGCCCCTGGATGTGGTGTTTCGTTCATAGCAGAAGGATATAACATATACACAGAATTTGGGGATTTGTCGCCAACTCAAATGGTTGAATTATTTAAAACATTTTTTTCTTTACCAAATTTTGACAAAAATGAATATCTTTCTTGCATGGAAATTAGGAACCTTCAAACGAAAAAATCAAATGAAACTTCTATTAATGCTGGTATAAGGAAAGGTAGTGATGAAAATTTTGATTGAAAATTTTGTTAGTTATATATTGTACAAAAAAATCGTTATATTTATCATTAAAATTTCACTACATGCATATTTTTTGTAAAATACTATGTGAATATATTGTTAGTGACCGAAGTATAATATTACGTAAAAGTGCTTCCGGGTACATCTCGCAATTTGTGCTAAAAATTGTGTATACGTGTACACTACCCACACTTGCTCAATTTCATATGAAAGTGGAATCTACATTGATCATTAATTCAATAATCATTTTGTTATTTCATCATTTGAAATAATTATATTAATTTTAAAAAATACGGAGCTTACATGTTATAACAGCAACGATATTGCGTTCTTTATTGAAAATATCACATCATTTTTCATATGAAAAGGTGATGATGACAACGATTTTTTTCACCTTTCATATGTCCATTCACATCTTGAATCATTCAGCATCCATGATATCATGTGAATGTATTGAAAGTCTGATAAATATTCAGTGTCCATGTGTCTTTATTTCTTTCAAATCTGGTTAGCCTTGGAGTATACAGGGTCACATATCAGACTCAGATAGAGAAATAATAATCTGAAATTAACGTTTTATTCACAATCTTTTGGAAAGATTTTTCCTATCTAAGAATTTAAATAAAAAATATTTTTAAATAAATAATTTTAAAATTTTTTCAATTCAATTCTCATATTTCTAAGTAGTTACTTGACAGGTGAACTAATAATAAGAAAAAGTGATTGAATCAGTACAAAAAATGAAGTGGTTATTTAGTTGTATTTTATTTTTAATGTGTAATTATGCAATGTGGTGTCAAGACATTGTATTTCCTGATGATGATGAGATTCCTCCTTTGAATGCCAATAATAAGCCACAGGTATTTGATCATTTAAAAAAAATAATTACAAAAATTGTAGTAGATATTTCATTACGTATAATATATTCCATTATTCAAAATTTTATTTTAGATATCAGAACGGCTACCAGTTTTTATACCAGGACGTTGTCCAGATAATATGTGGCTTTATCCAGGTGATGGAAATAATAGTACTTGGGTTTGTGATTGCAGACCAAGATTTTTATATTACCCTATGAGTGACTCCTGCTACGAAGCTTATAAACAAGGACCTTGTCTTCGACATAATTATTTAATTCTTCCCGATGACAGCCCAATTCCAAAATGTGTTGAAAATCCTTGTAAGGAGAATGGCTTGGTACGATATAACAACACATGTTATGGTCTTAGTGAAATAGGAGGTCCTTGTCATCCAGATGGAGTTCTGGGTGTTAATGAAACTACATTCCAAGTGGAATGTGTACCAAACGAAATATCTCCATTCATAATAATTACTGCTCCAAAGCGGCATTGCCCAGCAGGGAGTCGTAGAAATGCACTTGGAGCTTGTAAAACAATTATTTGAGTTTCTAGAATTATTCATTTAGTAAAATGATTTTCCTTATAATTTTTATGCATTTATTTTAGTATATGTTCACTATGCTTATTCACTACTATTTGTGTCAATTAGAATAATAAATAAATAAATATATTAGTGAGATTCTCTTAATCAAGAGAGCATTTTATGTTGACAAAATTATTTATTGTATAAATCACATTGTTAAACAATAAAGCTTGAATATATGTAGTTAATAGAATATTTACAAATCAATGGAAATTAATTTTTGGTAGAATAGAACGATAAATATAAAATACTATAAAAGCTTGAGATTGACAGTTCTGATATGTGATACTTTCTATGTTGATCGAAGATGAAACTCAACAAGAATATTTTTTAATAGAAGTATAAAAAAATAATCACCATATTTTGCTTCATATACTGATAAGCATAAACTTTTCATAATCCTTATAATATTTTTTATATATGTACATATTTGATACTGATCAACATTTCAATCAAATTTCTATTACAAGGGTATAAGTAAAATTAATAAATAATATTTACAGTTGTGTCATCAATATTGAATACTACAAAGATAAGAGTAAACTTGTTGTGGAGAATATATAACACATATCTGACTCTAACTTATTTCTTGGTGTGGTTCATTTGATGTAGATTCAATTAATCTCTGTCGTTCTCTATACATAGACACTTTCATATTTTCCAATTGATGATATCTTAATAATTTCAAAACAGCGAAAACTGATAAGCCTACCCAAATAGACAAACTACTCCAGGTTGCGAATTGAGCCGCTCCCAATTCAATATGAAAACCTGACGTATCGATTCCATCAGCTTTATCAATATCATTTCCAGCAGCAAGTTCGCAAGATGTAAATCTCTTAGTCATGCATTTACACCACGTCATAAAGCCCAAGGTAACAACAATAGCAGCAATTAAAGAAATTGTTGTCAAAAATATAGAGCTAATAACATCGATAAATGCTGATAAGAAAGAACTGTCTTCTCCGTGGTATAAGAAAATTGACAGACGATAAACTTGTATTCCTGATATTATAAGCAACAGAAATCCAACAACCATAACATAATCGCAATATGCATGTGATGCCCAATTTACTACAAACTGCCCATCAGATTCTTGCCAAACTCCAGTTGAAAATAATAAACAATGTTCTCTGAAATAATAAAATTGGATTTTCAGATAGTTTTATGGAATCATAGCAATTAACAATTTAATAAAATTAATTTATAAAAATAATCATTCAAGATAATTTACCTGAATTGATTTTGATGCAATCCCATAGGAACAATAATAAAAATTGATAAGACTAACGCAACAACATAGCCCGCTATCTGGCTGAGTAATAAAACGTTATTAAGCGCCATACTACGATCACTTAACCTGCGCAGTGATAAAAAATAACTTTTTCGATATCCTTAAAATTAAAAAGATGTCATATGGAAGTATTGAAAATTCGTTGAATCAACTCTACTTGTTCAACTCATTGTTAGATTGTCACTTTTGACAAGAACCCCGATGAGTCCTTTAAATGTGGCAATTCGTACGTGGTAACAGCAAAATGTCTTGGTTACCGAACGAATATTGTAGTTGGTACGACTGTTTACAAAAAAAGAACTAGAAATATACTTGCGGTACGAAATACGAAACATTTTCAAATTAGAATATATTTTCATGTTGTTATAATAAATATATACAATTTTTACTTGTGTTTTAAATTTTTTAACTCCTCAAAAAAAATAATAATCCTTTTTTTGAAGTACTAATATTAAAATAATACAGGGAATTCAAATTTATAAAATATCTCATTACATCGTAACATCTACCGTTATGAAAGTACAACTTAATTTATGTATATTAATTTATGATTATTTTGTGATTCTGAAGAATCAAATCAAGTACTAATTCAATTCGACACTTATTTCTTCAGAAATCCTAATCAAATATCATGTGAAAAGAATTCATACTAATTTTCATTCGGTGAGTCGGCCGTTTTAAGAAATTGTTTAAATATTTATGTAATGTTTGATTTACATCAGATTTTTTACTTTTGAGGAAAAAACGTAATAAAGTTTAAAAATAATGGTAAAAAGTTATTTGTACATAGAAAATTGAATGAAAATTTTTAGAGCGGAAGTAGGATGTAAATATTTTGGTTTTGAGTAAAGCTTGTTGCGTTTTTCATTCGAGCGCATGCATTCCCTCGTCATACAAAGGAAGACTGTGACAAAAGGAAAATCAAAAATTTTCCTCAAGAATTTTCTTTCGGTGATACGAATCGTAGAGAAGAAAAAGAAAAGTGAGTAATCATACTTATAAATTTTAATGTTTCTATTTGCAAATACAAAACAACCCTTTCTATTAGTTAAATAAGAGGGCGCTTAAAAGAGTTGCATCGCGTCATTGCGAATTTGTTCAGTTCTGCGCAGTACGCGCACACAGTGCAAGCAAAGTAAGTACTGGATTGAACTTGGGTTAATTATGAACGGAATAGTGATGAAGTTTTATTTTGAATTTTTATTATTCTAACGATGTGCGTAGTATTTTTCGTACACGCGACAGGAAACTTAAGATAATCGTAAGATTTCATCATAAACAAAAACTTAGTGTTGTGAGAGAATTTTTAAGGACGCGAATGCACACGCGGATAAATCAGTCTAGTTTATTGTTTTTCTGTAGTCAGCTGATTCAAATCAATGAAAAGGCAGTGTTTGCCTATCAATCTGATGTGTTTATGACGAGCGTACGGCAATGAAAAATGTCTTGGCTGGGATGTTTCCCATGGTCAGAAGGAATTAAAAAACGTGCGTGTAGGTATCTTCTTCAGCGATACCTCGGCCAATTTTTAGAAGAAAAGTTGACATTGGATCAGTTGACTGTCGATCTTTACAATGGAATTGGTTGCGTTACCAACGTTTGCCTTGACGTGCAGGTAAAGAATTTCTTTGTTCTAATGTTGTTATTACCTCTTGTCATCTGACAATTTGATTATTTTGATAAGATTATTTTATCTCACGTCACCACATGTTTAGTAATATTTTTGTTTACATGCTAATTTTCATGGGGTTGAATTTTTCTTTTGATTTTATGTAAAAATTTTCTAATAAATTTTTTATCAATTAAATTTAACATTTTAAATAAAAACTAATTTTTAAAAATCCATAATTTCATTTTTCGCTTAAATAAAATTTTTAAACTTTTTTTAAACTTTTCTTAATTTTAGGCACTTAATGAGTTGGGAGAACAGAATCAACTCCCTTTGGAATTCGTTGATGGTAGCATAGCAGAAATATCAGTCAGTATACCATGGTCGACATTACTTAGTGAATCTAGTTACGTTGAAGTAACTAAGCTTCAACTGACTGTTCAACCAAGACAAAGAGATGATACAGGAACATCGATGTTTGAGTCGGTATGGAGTTCGATGACATCTAGTATGCAACTTGCACAAGAATGTTTACAACAAGATGCAAACACTCCTGGAAATGCCCAGCCGTTAGAAGGAGTCGAGTTATTTGCACAGGCGATAGATTCAAGTATATATTTTTTAATTTTCAAATAATTACTACAATTTTATACATCTATTTGTAAAATATTAGTATTCAAATTTTTTCATTTTTAGTATTGTCAAGAGTGAAAGTCAGATTTACTGATACTATTATACGAATCGAACATGTTCCTAAAGAATCTCTGAGTGGTGTTGCGCTTGAATTGCATATAAAAAATTTAGAATATTCAGATGAAGCTGGATTAGATAAAAATGAACCTTCAGAATCAGAGCCATCTTCTCCAAAGGGTTATGTTTCATCTGCTTTTGCCGTAAAAAGATTTTTTATGGAAGGAGTTACTATTCATACAGATGAATTTCCATCCAAAGCACGAACGTTTCAGAGGAGTGTTATAACATCTAGTAGAGGGTCTACTCCTGACTCGAAGGTAAAGATATCTCACCAAGATTTTTATACATCATTTTATTTAGATAACTGAAATGGTAATTTATCATTTTACAGAATTCAGATCTTCAATTTTCTTCTGCACAAATATCTCCTACGCTATCTATGTTGACTCCACCTGATAGAAATCTAATTAATACAATGAATGAATCGAATCCTATCATTTTTGCCAAATTTGCAGGTAGACAAGAAATTCGTCTCAAAGTGAAACACGGAGATGGCGTATTAGGACCAAAGGTATGTAAATAATGTTATTTTTTATTCTATCATTTTTACAGCAATTATTCCCCTTACTTATTTTGCCTTTTTACTGATTTTAGATAGAATTGGAAATTACATTAGGTTCACTTACAACATTTTTAAGTCCAAGACAAGTACATGTTCTACAGGAATTAGCTCATGGTCTTGCGTCTCCAGATTTGGAAGATGTAAGTAATGTTGCTCCAAGGCAGTGTACTGAAAAACCTATGGGTCAGACTGATTTTAGCAGAGTTGAAAGAGAACTCATTAAGCAATTACAACAAACGCAAGGTTTAAGAACAATGGTAATATTTTGTAATTACAACTAATTCTTGGTTTGTTCGACTTTGTTTAACTGAGTATAATTGTAGGATTTGAAACACGCACAAGGATGGTCAACTGCGTCATTGGACACTTCTGACAACGAAGATGAATTTTTACCTATGAGATTACCTGATTCTGATATGAATGAATCTGTAATGAGTAATATTTTAAGCCTGGATGGAAGTATATCGGCGAGCAGCATAAGTTCTAAAAGTTCAGTTACCAATTTAAAACACCATAAACACAAACACAGTATGGACAACGATTCCCTAGCGGAAATATCGCAATTTCACATTAAAATTACGTCGATTGCTGTTGTTTTACTTCATGAAGATATAGTAACGACAACTGTAGAGGGTCATGGACTTACTAGAACAAGTGTACAAAAAATGAAGAATACTGCCGATGACTTCTTTAATCAATTGGGTGCTTTTGTTGTAACAGGATATGGAAACAAAGATTTCGAAAAAGCTTCTCAGTTGTTTTTGGATGCTTGTAAACTAAGTCATATTAGGTATTTATTTACAAATTAACTCATTTTACCATTCACTGTTTATTATTTTTTATTTTTATTTATTTAAAAAATTTTTTTAGATTACTTGCTGCACCATTAGTAGTCGATGGAAGTGAGAAAACTACTGCTTCGCATTCTACAATATCGGGTTCTTTGACCCTTGCTAGTTTAGAAATTGTAGAATGTTTAGTGGATTCGCAAAATAAAGATGCTGAAGGCAATCTTGTTACTGAGTTTATAGAACTACTTGGTTTTTCGAAAGAAAAGATGAGTAGTTACGGATTTACAAATAAAACTGATTGTAAAATGAAATTTAAGTATACAGAGAAAGCAGTTCGCCATGCGCAAACAACAAAATTCACCCATCCACATACAGATTTAGAGTATGTTAAAATTTTTCATTTTCATATAACAAATATTTTATAAATTATATATAATAATTGAATTCTTTATAGTATTCAATTGGAGCCTTTTAGAAGCGAATTAGATGTAACAATTGTAGATAGAATATCAGCTTTGTTGAATTCGCAGCCTATTTGTACGTTTAATCGTGCAACAAATTCTAGGAGCACGGTAAGATTCCGTTTTCAAATAAAATTCATTTTGACATTCATGTATTAATACATTCGTTTTCTTAGAATCACCATACATTATTTTATCAAGCTGTTGAAAGTCCTATACTGCCAAACTCCAGGGTCGATATTAAAGTTTCTGCTTTATCTGCCAAGATCAAATTAAGGTAAAAACGAAACAAAAAAAGCTCAATTGTCCATTAAATATATTTCAACTTTTTCCTTTTTCCAACAGGTTTCCAATACCCGACTTAAGGCCATTGCATGATTTTAATCGACTGCCATGGTGGAAGAGATCTGTAAGGCCGGATTTCGTAATATTGAAATTGATAGACGCACAAATTCATACATCCATGGAAAGTCGGTCTCCGTGTTCAGCAAGATATGAAATTCATTTTCGTCATTTACTTTTTTCTTACGTGGAAGCTGAAGGAGACGCACCCGTAGAAATAGGAAAAGCTGCAGCAGAAGATAGAAACGAAGGAACCCAACAACAACTCGGTGAAGGTTTTGGTCTGGCAAGGATTGTCATTACGACGTATCCTGTGCGTTTAGGTAGTCAGTTGGAAGAGAGTTCGGATGGAGAACCAGATTCTAGTTTAGACGATAGTTTGGAACATACACCCAAACATCAACCATCGCCGTTCAGTTCAAAACGCATTATTCACGAATCTGATACACCTCATTCTAAACCCCAGCCAGATGATGAAAATGAAGAAGGCGAGCAAAGGTATAAATGTTATATCATATTTTTATTGATTTTACGTTTATGTTATTAAATATTTTCAAATTTTCATTAGGGATAGTGAAGAGCTTATTATACCCGGGGACAGACATGAAATGTTGGAATTTATCGAAGAAGGAACAAGGAGCTCAAGAATTCAACTAGAGTTTCATTTGCCACGAGTTTCTCTTCAAATACCTTCGAAGCATCTTTATGAATTATTATACAACAGGTTTAACACAGATCTTTTCTTATGGGAACCTTCTGCTCCCCGATTAAAATATACTGCCCATGTTGAAAATCACATAGGTTTGGATTTGGCATCTACGTTGTTGCAAGAATCGATTTATCAGAGGTGAGTTTAAAATATAATGAATCCTCATCAGTACAGAATAATTTAAATTCTGAAATTATTCCTCTAAAGTAGGTTTAGCGTATGCAAAAGCGGAGCACCGTATGATTCGGAATCGGAATCAGAAGAAGAAGGAATTTACCATTCAACGGCTGAGAAAAGTTTCAAAAAGCCGAATAATAATGTTTCTACGAACGGACAGAGCAAACTCTCTATCACTCTGAATATAAATCAGGGTCTTTTGTGTATGTTCACGCCCGTTCGAGATTCGTCGAAGAATGTCATCCCTGGACAACAAGGAGAGTTGATGTTACGTGTAGAAGAAGCCGTCATATTTTCCGTCACTGCCTACAAAGGCAATGTTAATTTAGGATATATTTGTGCCATGATTAAAAGTGGAACCTTGAATCACTGTGGGTTGAGTACAATTCCATCGCAAATGCCAACTTTGCGGTCTCTCAATAGTATGGTACCAAGGCAATGTTGTAAAACGATATACAAAAGTGAACCAAATGCTACATTGAATACAAATATATCAGACGAAGATATGGTCACTGTTGCTGTTCGAATACAGGCTGCCCAACAACCAAATCGTATCAAGGTAATAAGAGATAATTATATCTTTTTTTATGAATTTTTTCTTCAATATTTTAATATTTCTTGTACAACTTTATAGACTTTCCGTGTAGCAGTTGGCTTACGAAACGCTACCCTTAGGCATAGAATGTGTTCCCCAACGACATCTTGGTTTTCGCAACTCACCGACTGTTTAGACGTTGTGGATCACCCTGTAGCTGGGTATTTGCCACCGGGAATTTTAACGGAATTACATTTGCATCTCTGGGATTGCACAATCGATTACAGGTAGACTGCTCGTTATTTATTTCTGTATTCATATGTATTCATAAAAATTAATTTCTCATTGTTGTTTTATTCTAGGCCTCTTTATTTACCACTAAAATCTATAATAACACTCGGAAGTTTTAGCGTATCAAGTAATATCGCAGCACAAACAAATACTTCGACATTGCGTTTTATAGCAGAGGATATTGCTCTTTTTATATCAGACAAAGTAGTGAAAAAAGTTGATTTACGTAAGGATTATGTATGCGTTGTGGATCTAGGATTATTTGAACTGTCATTGAGGTTGAATGAAAAAATGTGTGGTGGTTCTCCACGTGTCGATTTGAGAGCTAGTAACAACGTTTTGCACGTTCGCACTTGCGCGGACTCTGGACGTGCATTGATGCAGTTACTAACTTATTTTGCCAATGATGGGGATTTAGCTCCAAAAACTGGAAGTACGGAAAGTATAACGGTACCGAGTTCGGGAGACGATGAAAGTCTTTTAGGTGAAGAATGTATAAATACATTAAGTAAAAGTCAAGTTGAGAGGGTGAATAGCTTAATGGAAGATGCAATGGAAGATCATGTCAAAGGTTAGTATTTTTTTCGATCTAAGCACAATTCATTTTCTGCTTAACTTATTTTTATAAAATTATTGAATAGAATGTCATTTGATATTCAGCTACTCGCTTTTCAAAACATGATTTAATAACCACGTTATACACAGTTCCAATTGTAGGGACAGCAAAAAATAGCGGAAGAAAAACTTCACAGTCGGAAAATCAAGTCGAAGTTTTCTTCTTCCCGGACGAGTCCAACCCCGTGACACAACATTTATCAGACGCAATGATGCATACCGACGATCTTTCGAAATCTGATGATGATATGTTTGAAGATATCGATGATGAATTTTGTATTCTGGGAGAAGAAGCGGGCGCGGGAATTGCACCTAGACACGGCGAGCCAGAAATTCGTTGGCTCAGTAACGAGTCTATAAGGATAAATGATAATCATTTTTCCATTCCAGTCGGTAAAACTGATCTCCTTAAGCCACCCAAAAATTTCCCCAATGCTATTCTGAGATATACACTTTGCAAGATGACATTAATTTGGCACATGTATGGTGGTAACGATTTCGAAAGTTCAAATCCATCGACCAAAAAACATGTTACTATCAATGATCCTACGTACAAAAATAATAACGTCATACAGGGAAGGTAACTGAAACTATATTCTATCTAACTCATATTTTAATTATAAAGTTCTCTCAATTATACAAATCTTTTTATTCTCAGGAGCCGATCGGTGATGGGTGGAATAGGTTTCAGCAAAAGCAATCCAAACGAAGTGCGTTTCGGTAGCGTGCCAAATTCGCCACTCACGAGGAGTCGAGAGTCTCCGAAGGACTGGATGCCACTAGGTGGTCCCGGTCGTCAGCACAATGTTCTGATGGAACTTCAGTTAAACAAAGTTCGATTTCAACACGAAGTTTATCCAGATAACACGGTGGAGGCTTCTAGACAAATACTGCTAATTAACGATATAGAGATTCGTGATAGGTTAGCGTCGTCGCATATTAACAAATTTCTGTATCAATATAGCAGCGAGGCGAAACCGAAACAGTCGCACGCTAATATGTTCTTGATGAAAGCTGTTCATTTGCGACCGGATCCGAAACTGAGCGCCCAAGAGTGTTGTCTGAAATTGAGTGTTTTGCCGTTACGTTTGAACATAGATCAGGATAGTCTTTTATTCTTAATAGAATTTTTTAACGCGTTAAGCAGTAATAAGAAACAGAGTCAAGAGAATACAAATAAAACGTGCAATAATCCATCGTCCACGCCCGTGTCGAAGCAAGGAACACCGACTCATCATCCCCCAGTGATGAGCGTCAACGACAGCGATTCGGCCGAAGAGGGCGACGCTTCGATGAGCGTCTCGGAGACCGACGAAATAGAGCGAAATCTTTTGATACTTTTGGAGGACGAGCTGATAATTAAAGAGAATAAGACGAAAAGTACAACGACACCAAGCGAGCCCCACGAGGATGGTCAACCGATATATTTTAGAAGCGTGACTTTCGCTCCCGAAGTTCTTATTAGATTAGATTATCAAGGCAAACGCGTAGATCTTACTCATGGGCCGTTGGCTGGCCTACTGATGGGTTTAGCACAGTTGAATTGTTCCGAATTAAGACTGAAAAGAATATCCCATCGACATGGACTGTTAGGTTTTGATAAATTGGCAGCGTATTTGTTGTCGGAATGGATGCAGGATATTAAGAAAAATCAGCTACCGAGCTTACTGGGTGGTGTCGGGCCTATGCACTCGTTAGTGCAACTATGTGAGTATTTTTTATTTTGTACTGAAATTTTTACGCTATAAGATCGACTAATTTTTATTTGATTTCAGTTCAGGGAATTCGGGATTTGTTTTGGTTACCAATAGAACAATATCAGAAGGACGGCAGGATCGTTCGAGGTTTGCAACGCGGCGCAAATAGTTTTACTACGTCGACTGCGATGGCTGCGTTGGAACTCACTTCAAGGCTAGTGTATGCAATACAAAGTACTGCGGAAACGACGTACGATATGGTCAGTCCAGGTGGGCCGAGCGTACGTCGTAAGATTAAGGGTCAGAAGGGACGTAGGAAGAGGTATAGTCAACCTCTCGATATTCGAGAAGGGATGGCTAACGCTTATATGCTTGTTAAAGAGGTAAAAAAGGAACCTAATTTGTAATAATCGAGCATTATAGATATAACAAATATTTTTGAATGGCTTTTAGGGGTTGGGAGAAACTGCGAATCAACTCGTGCGCGTAGCGAGCGAGGAGCACGAGCAGAAGGGAGTATCAGGAGCGGTTGGTGGTGTTTTGAGGCAAATACCGCCAACAGTGGTGAAACCTATAATTCTAGCAACAGAAGCGACGAGCAATGTCTTGGGCGGTATGCGCTCTCAATTGGTACCAGATGCGAGAAGAGAAGCAGCTCAGAAATGGCGACAAGATTGTAATAGTGACAATTGAATCCGTATATTAAATGACAATCGTATTTTTTGAAACGTTCGTAAATCTCGCTCAAAAAGAAAATCTCAAAATTCAAATCAATTTTTTCTAAATTCATTTTAGATTTTAAAACATTTTTAATTTCTCTGCTAATACCATGACGTCATTCGAAATGAAATGAGAGAATAACTTAGCGTTTATAATTTGTGTTTCACAATGTCGCATATTACGATTACCTACTTAAAAGTTGTGCAATAGGTTCAGTTGAATGGACCTGAACATCATGTTATGATAATGCCGAATCAATGCTAGGTTTCGTGTTAACAGATGCAAAAAGATTTTATGTTCGATTAATCTTATTGTAAAATAAGAATAATAAATATAAAAAAGAAACACAATTTGTTATATTCATAGATTATAGATAAATCTATAATATTATTGAAAAAAGTTACGCTCATCGCTTGTATGTATTATGTTATAATAATATGTATGTTTTATACCAATGACGTGTATGAATTTTTATTAATAAAACGATGTGAAAATATCGAACTGGACTATTATTTTGAAATCCAATGATTTTTTTTCAAATTTATGTAAGAGTTTTAAAAAAAGTATTTCTTGTTCATAAAAATATAATAATCAAAACGTCGAATTATAAACCTATTACAGGGGTGTCCGTGTTATGAATTCAAAACTGAAAATTATAATAGATTTTTAACATACCGACACTCGTTGCCATAGTTACAGTCCGTAGTGTTTCTTCTTGACCGTCAGCTGAAAATGGCGCTAGTGACCAATATGTGCTCCATATTTTCACCAGATATTACCTACCGGTTGAATTGGCGTTTTATTCTATTTCGATTTTCGTTTAAATAGAATTACGCTTTGAAATCAGAGATGGGACGTGCTGCCGTCTGTTTGCCGGGAATGGTACATATTTCGATGAATGCTACCATGGAGATAAACGATTGTTTACGTATGGTACACCTGTTTTACACACGAGTCTGAACATAGCGTGAATTGGCAACCCTATCGATAATTGCATTCGATAAACGAAAGTAACGGTTATTTCAGTTTGAGTGCGCGTATCGGATGATCGACAATCAAAGCCGGTACAATTTTTTGGTTATTCTCTTCCGATTAAAATATAATGGACAGTGTTACCGTAAATTCGTTCGTCGTCGAAGAGCCGGTCTCTGATGAATTCGAAGACAGTCCGGTCGCTGCGCGAAAGACGTTAGAACAAATTGAGAGGGAATTGTGCTTGATCAAATTATGCTGGCCGGAAGTTGACATTAAACGCGATATTTATTTATATTCGTTACCGAGAAGTTACTACACAGTCAGTAATAAGGAACGATTATTGCTTTGGCACGCCGATAACTTCCGAAAACAATATCACGCGATTTATCAAGATCGAAGACCTCTGTTATTAGCGTGTAAAAATGAATGCAATGTACAAGTGAGTATATCTATATATTTGATTTTTATTACTAGTTTGTGAAACCGAAAATAAACGGCAATATCTACGAGAAAAAATTAATTTATCCGTAAAATCTCATCTCTATTTCTTTAATCGTTTTATTGTTCAGTCAATGGAAATTATTTATAATTATTTATACTATTAAATAATACTTTCATCTGAAATTCTTCTATTTTCTTCTGAGCTAGAAACTATTCTGTTAAACTATTTTTTCTATCAATAAATACTATTTTATTCTGAAATTTTCTTTATTTTCTTCTGAGTTTGAAAGTTTTCTGTTAAAATTTTTCTAATATGAACAAATTTTTTTTTTTTGAAATTTTTTTACTCTTTTTTAAATTTTTTTGTAAGTTAGAAAATTTTGTATGATCCCGTGATTTGTAAAGTTTAGTCGAGAGATTGATTTCTTATAACTATTTATAACTAATGGGTATGGTTGAGGATATTGGAAGGTAAAGGTAATATCAGTCAGTACTGCAATAAGTTCCTTTTTTTGTGGTTTTATTTTTTTTTTATCTCATCATACTGAAACATTTCGTCTCATACAAAGGCGATTTTTCATATAAAAATTAAAACATGGCATAACTTAAATCTCCAACATCATTATTAAAATCTATAATATAACTTTGTAGTTTATACATTTACATCGTAATAGGTCTATGGGAATGTCAATGATTCGTTTGGGGGTACCTCGACATCATCGTTCGAATCATTTTGTAGAGGTAATTTATCTAGTACAGTTTCTTTTTACTATGTTCTAAATAATAAAAATAAACTTCAAATACAATTATCCCCTCGCTGATTTTACCTTGTCCATCCTTCGCTCGAGTGCCAAGTGAAAAATGGACGTAACAGTCTTATGTACAACTTTGGTTTTTCTTTGTAAACTACAATTCGCTAATAATGATGGATATGAAAAAAATTATCCTCAATTCGTACATTCTAATCGCATTTGTATAGGGATATAACGCGCATCCCAATGGACGAAAATATTTGCTCTTATTAACCTAACGCATGAACCCTCGAAACCGGCGCTCTCGTCATGATGGCGATACTCGTACCACTTGTATATACAGTGTATATTGGAACGTTTTCCTGCCATGAAAAATCTCGAATAATGCGTGATTGCCACGAAACAGACCCCGTGTGGGGCTGTAGTTGCAACCCTTATTCGTGAATACCTCAAACTCAGTATTATTAAATATCCTCGAAACACTTGTATATACAGCGTGTACTCTGTTTTTTTCACCCTATACCGAATTCTTAATTTACAAAAGAACATTTAAAAAAAAAAATTACAATCGTAAGCCTGATAGCCTTACTTCAACACCTGTATACAGTGTGTGAAAATGGTTATTCTATAAAACATAAATCTTGCATTTACGGTTGCTACATTCCCAAAGGATACTGATTTTTCAACTACCGCTTCGAACCTTAAAAGACAGACATAGTCGCTATAAAACTCGAATAACTATGTACAACAAACGATATTTGGGCGAGTTGATAACTTGTATTTAGAAGTAAATACTGCAGAACAAGGAGCTGACTTCATATTACAGTTTCAACCCTTACGGGACTAGCCCAGTCGCCACAACGGCGATACTTGAACACCTGTATACAGTGTGAACAATTTCATTCAAATCGCAGCTTGAATTTATAAAAAACAAAACATAAACGAACGCTGCGTACTGTTTGTACACATAAAATTTCGCGCAATTAATATTTTCATTTTATAACTAAACGCAGTGAGAAACGCCGGTTCTCTGAGGGTTGAATTAAACAAAATTAACCGAAAATTATGCAATTTTTTTCTGAGTCTGGCCATTCGATATAAAGTAAACAAAATTAACAACTTGCTCATGTACCAAAACATTTAATATGCATAAGAATAAATTCAATAAGAAATTACTTTTTCTTCTAGAAGTTTGTATCGACAACGATCCGACGATTTACGTTGCCAGGTAAAACTTTCGTTCATAAAGGTTGCGCGATGTACATTGCGAGGTACATACTGTTCGAGCCCCTGGATCAACCGTTACTTTTTGTGAGTCTAATTAATCTAATTCATCATACAATTTACATGTATGTACAACCTAAGATCTATATTTACATATATATATAGCTATTTATATATATATATATATATAATATATACATATCATTTACCGAAGAGAGTAATTTATAAACAGAAAATTAAAACGAGGTAGAACGTTTGTCTTGTGTTAGAATCGAATCTTCTTTCCTCTAAATTAAATTTATTCAATTTTTTTCAACTCCCCCGATAATCTTACTATACTATTGAAATAAGTTAGTAGTTTTTGGTATTTTGACTTTGAAAAAATTTATAAATTTATGAAATTTCAAAGATAACGCGCAAGACTAAAAGGTAATCACTTCACTAATCGGTACAAAGCATACGATCGAGCCCTTACATAATTAACATTCTCCCAACACGGAGATATCACAATTACTAAAAATATCATAAATAAAAATATAAATAGATGCGTACATATATACACATGAATATATATTTTAGATTCAAAGAGAACAAAATGAAAAAAAAAGAGTGCGCTAAAGGAAATCTTCGGCTTTTCGAGAGATTCGTCTCGATTTAAGTTCCGAACGATGACTGGCGCTGTGCCGGCACCACCGTGCCTTACTGCCGGCACAGTTTTCACCGGCTCGACGCATCTTTGTACCGACGTGACATTCATAATCTCTACACAACATAAACGAATCTCTTAGAGTCTAAGATCACAGCGTTTTTTGTCGCTCACCTTACTTCCTGCTCTGCTTCAAACCGTTTGGTGAGTTCTCTTGGCTGGCCCTGATAGCCTCGACGAGGGAGCCGAACTGGCTGATCTGGACCCTGCTGACTGCTGGGTCCGCGCATCCTCTGAGCCAGTGCAGGAACTTCTCGCCGTACTCGATGGCCTCCTCGACGGAGATGGTCGGTGTGTCGCCGTTTACCGCTGGCTCGTTTCCGTTGGTCTTCTCGTAGTTGAGTCTCTCCAAGGTGTCGTTAAGCTTGGCCTTGAGGATCGGCGAGATCGGCGGGATGACGATGTGGTCCGGGCGGGGTGGTAGGGTGGCGATGATGTCGAAGAGATCGCGGAAGGAGAGGTTCTTCGTGTACCAGTCCCAGAACCAACCGCTGTCCTCGTACTCCTTCCTCGACATGAATCTAACTTTCGGAATGTAGCGCGGTTCCGTGAGGTTGAGGGCCTGAGCCTGAGCCTGGGCCTGGGCCTGAGCCTCGGCGTGGGCCTGAGCAGCGGCGGCTGCGTGAGCCTGGGCTGCCGCCTGAGCCGCGGCCTGAACCTGAGCGGCTGCAGCGGCTTGAACTTGAGCTTGAACGGCCTGAGCCTGAGCCTGAGCCTGGGCCTGTTCCTGTGCCTCGACGTGAGCGCGAAGTTGGGCTGCTTTGATTTGCAACTGAGCGGTCGTCAAGAGCTGTCCGTGGTTTTCGGTTCTGGCGTAATTCTGTCCGTTCAACCAAACGGCCAACGACTGATCGATCATTTTGTCTTCGGTGTCTTTCTTGATTTTGTTGACACGGCTTTTCGGCGAGACCATGGAAACTGAGGTCTCGGTGCAGGCGGGCACGCTTCTCCTGGTGGTCAGGTTGTTCGGTCTGTTTACGTCGATCTGGATCGGCGACGTTGCCGGTAGAGAGCGTCTTTGGTTGTTGGTGGTGAAGTTGTTGGAGAAGTTGTTGGCGAATTGTTGATTCATTGCACCTATATTGCTCTTGGTGTATTGGAGACCATTTTCAACTAAACCGACCACCTGAGCGGCCGCGGTAACAACAGCTTGTTGTTGAAGGCTGGGTGGCAAGCCCATCAAACTCTTTTGGATAGCCGCGGCTCCAGCTGGGCTCACGAGGCCCAAATGTTGGAGCAACAACGCGCTGGTGTCCGACCTCATGTTGGCTAAGGTGGCGAGCAACGCGTTGTAATTGAACTCCTGTTGCGAGGGGATCGGTCTGTTCTCTTTGGCTTCTTGTTCATCGACCACAAGTGGCACGTACGCGGAGGTCGTAGCTACTGGATGCTCGTATTTGACTTTCTTCGCGCAAGGACCCTCGTCCTCGCTGGACAAAGGCGCGGAACCCGGTCGTTGGGAAGACTTCGCGTTAGCTCCCGAAGACGAAGCGGGCGAGTGAGGTGAGCTCTCTGGCGTGGAAGAGTTCCTTGCCATACTGCGAATTTTATGTTCAGCTTTGCACCAACCTCTCAATGTTGATTCCGGTACGCCGATGTCGCGAGCCACCGATGCTTTGCTCTCCCCATCGTGGACCCTCTGGATGGCGCGTAGTTTTTCTTCGTTTGTCAATGAACGCATGGGCCGCTTGCCTGGCCTCGCTGCTGCCGTCTCTGTGGTTCTCGCTTGTGCCATTGCGTTTCTCTGCTGAAGACGATCTTCGTATCCACTGTCATCTGTTGTGGCACCTTCGTCGGCGAGTTTTGGCGAGTTTCTGTGATTCTTGCGATTGTCACGGCGGGCCTTTGGTGTGGGCGCGTATGCACTAGTGTTGTCAACTGTTGTTCTAAGATCCATATTGCGTTTGCTCGAATCAGAGAAGCACTTCACTAGTTGTCACTTTAAATCCTTGTGTCGACTCGTGAGACGAACACAATTGCACTTGTGAAATTAAAATTCACTCACACTCGAATGTCGTAAAGAAACGAAAAAAAAAAAATCAGAATTATTCACTAATAATCCTTAAATGTCATAGTAGTGTGTGTATAGATCCAAACAGTCGTTCAGAGTAGACGCGGTAGCACGATGTGTAGGAGACGGAGGTACTCCGTGGAATAGCACATGCGCTCACTGCGAGTAATAAAGAACTTTTTTATGAATGAAACACAACTCGGTCGGCTGCGTAGCGGGATCCCCACCACTCGGGGGCTACAAGCTTGCTGCGGCGCGAGTAAAACGGCACTTCTCCGCCGGTGGTTCGTACCAACCAATCCGCACAGTGCGCGGGAAAACGATATTATTGCTGTACCACGAGGATACCCGGCTTTCGGCGAGAAAGATAGAGAAACTCGTTGGTTAAACGAAAAGACGTGTATACACGTAAACGTATAGACACTCAAGTTCTGTTTGCCGCGTACAACAACACCGCTGGATAGAATCCGACTGAATGACCGAGATGTGCACTCTTCGAGAACTGACTGAAGACTGAACTCCCGTAGGATAAATGTAGTTCACTGCGATGAGCTAACCGAACTAAATCCAAATGAGATGCCGAAGGATGGCTAAGACGCTGCTGTCGATCGAACCGAAGAGCAAGAAGTGAGCACGTCTCCTCTGTTCTGTGACCACCGCGTGACTGCCGAAAGATTTTCGATCGCCCGAGCTCGTTCGCCTCGTTCGCACCACCACCACCACCGTCATCCCCACTGCTCCTCGCCTCGTCCGCCGCTCCGCTCACCCGCCACTCCGAGCGCCCCTTGCCCCACTCCACCGCACCTCACCGAGCTTTCCGCTCCTCCCCCTTCGTCCCTCGTCCCTCCTTCTCGCTTTCCGCGCGCGCAAGGGACCCTCTTCGCGAATTCCGCGCGCTATCGCCGCGCTCTCGCGAGAGGAAAAAAAATGCTTGGCTCGTTAGTCGCGCCCGCCTCTCTCCTCTCGCTCTCTCTCTCTCTCTCTCTCTCTCTCTCTCTCTCTCTCTTGCCCTTCCCTCCTCCCTCCCCTCCACTCTTTTCTTCCCTCTCGCTCTATGGGCCGCGAACTAAATTCCTCGACGCGGACTTTTTTTTATCCGGCCGTTCGTCTCCTCGCGCCTTTTCGTCGCTCTCCCGTTCGATCCCGTGCGTTACACGCTTCGACGGCGTCGACCTCGTCGTTAATTTTCTCCGACGACACGGAAAAACCGAGCCGAGAGCGGCTTCTGAGGTTTTCTCGGAAAAACCGGGGGAGGAAATCGAAAACAATCGATGCCGAAGAATCCGAGCGGACGAGTTGATGGGCGCGCGAGATAAACTCCGACGTAGTCGCGGGAAAATCACTCGGAAATTTTCACAATTTCCACCAGTTTTTCTATCTTCGAAATGCGTAAGGTTCTCTGATTTTGCGTGCTCGGGGATTCGTTTTAGGATTTTTCGCCGTGCGCGATATGAACGACACAGTTACGAAAATTGCCTGTAAAATTTCACATGAATTTTCCGATCATTTTCATGCCTCGACTTCGAAATTTTCTCGCGAGGCTGGCATCGGTCGGACGTACGTACGACCCGTAACGAGATCGCGCGAAAATCGTCTCGAAATTTTCACGAGTTTTCCGCTCATTTTCCTGCCATGCGGCGAGTTTTTCCGAATTTTCTCGCCAGCTCGGACGCGACGATCGAGGCCTCGGGCGTCCTCTCGTCGCGAGGCAGTTCTCCTCGAATTTTCCGGCCCTCGCGGCGGACTTTTCCGAATTTCCTCGGGAAATATTTCTCGCGAGGGATGAGCACTGACGCGCGATGCGAATTCGATATAAACTCGATACGCACGACGCTCTCGCGGCGAATCGCGACGCTCAACTGCGCCGGTGGTCGCCGCCGGCTTTCCGCGGACTCGCGTCGCCGTATATACTCTCCTCTTTCCCTCCTCACCCCCCCAGCCCACCCCTCGCCTCCCCGTCGGCCCACCGACCCGCCACCCGCCACCCTCGACGCGCCAACTCGGCCCTTCTCGCCCCCCCCCCCTCGCTTCCCCTCCTTCCGACTCGCGATCGTCGTCTCCTCCAGTCGATGTCATCGCGCGATCGACCCCTCGAAAAAAAGAAAAACTCGGAATTTCCACTGGAACCACGAAAAACCGTCGATATTATCGACCGCGAGGAGAGAGTTCCCGCTAAATCGTAATAACGAGCCTGTTTTCATTTCCAAACGAGGCCTCCGTCGAATTTTTTTTCCCTCTCGTATTCTCTCGCGGAGAGTAGCTATCGGTAATCTTGATTCTCCTGGTTTTGTTGTTCTCTTTTTTTTCCTCTGCGAGAGGCAGGTCGTGTTCTCCCCTCTCGCTCGTTCTCTCTCTCTCTCTCTCTCTCTCTCTCTCTCGCTCTTTTTATTGTACGCTCGCGAGCGCGACGTGGACGTTAGCCGCGATAAAAAATGTAGGTCGGATCGACGCTCGCGAGTGTGAGCTCGCGGATCATGGGTGGTAGTGACGAGTTTGATTTTTTTTCTCTCTCTCTCTCCTCTCCGCGTCCCTCGTTTCCCCTCGCCGCGTCGGGAATCTCGAAGCGAATTCGAGCACGGAGCGTTCCTCGATCGTTTCGCCAGCTGATCTCTCCGAATAAACCGAGGAACAAAAAAAAAATTCGAGAATGGACAATGAGAATGAGAATTTCGAGTCGCCTCATCGTCGCATTTTAGGGCTCTCTCGGCGTTTGCTCGCTAATTTCGAGCAGACTAACTCCAACTTTGAATCGTCGCGTGTTTTGGAAATTCGTGTCAACGAAATTTTTTCAAACTCAACGTTATCTTCGGTTTGAAATTCGTCTGGAGAATATAGATTTGAGTACTTTTACAGTATTGTAAGGAGCACATTGAAAACGAAACGTACAGGTCAATATTTTTCTCAAATTCGTTCCTAAAGTTTGAAATTTGTCAAGAAAATACAGTTTTGAGTATTTTTACAGAATTATAAAGAGCATTTAAAACGAGATTTGTAATTCAATGTTTTTCTCAGATTCATTATGTAGATTTGAGTACTTTTACAGTAGATTTGTAACGAGCATTCAAAACGTGGCAACTTTTTTCAAATTCATTCCTAAAATTTGAAATTCGTCGAGGGAATAGATTTGAGTACTTTTCATCTACATAAACGGTGTAACTATACGAATGCGTTGATTGATTCGTCCCAAAACTTCGTAAACTCGAAAAAGGGAGAACAGGGGAACTCGGGTTCGAATATTTATCGCGACGGTTGGATTATTGGAGCGCGTAAAGACTCGAGCGAGAAGGAGACAGAAAAAGAGAGACGCGAGAAAAAGTGGCGGCGGGCGCGAACGAGCCGTTTGTCCGAGCTGTGTGCGTGTATATAAATAAATATATATATATGTGTGTGTAACGTCGATTCTAGACGGACGCGTAATTGACTTCGTAGCCGGTTGAATATCCGCGGTGCGGGCCCGAGGGGAGGGGGGAGCCTCACGCGAGATATTCGAGGCTGATATACACTCGCGGACGAGCATGTGTGTCGCGAGAGAGACATTTTTTTTCTCTCCTCTCTCTATCTCGCCGTTCCCTCCTCGCTCCGTCGAGCCTCCAAGATTCTTCGGACCTCGCAGATAACACGAATTTCCGCTAGAAATTCGACGGAATTTGGTCAAATTCGGAATTGCGAAGTAGTTTCACAGACAGAGAGACAGGAAGAATGATAATTCGAGATTTCATTTTCTAAATATGTTCATCCGTTCGCTGTAACGAGTCGTTCGCTGTATCGAGGTTGGTTCGATTTCCCGAAAAGCAGAAATCTCCCGAGCTGAAAAAAAAAAGCATTGTATCGAATATTCCAAGGCACACGTGGAATTTTCTCTTTCTCGTTCTAGCGAGCGCGTGTGTCGGGCACGGATTGTTTTTCTACGCGTCTCGTCGCTCTCTCGCGAGCTCTCGCGACTTATCGGAGGGCAATGTACAGAATAATAGAAGACATGTAAACACGAGGCCGCGTTTGTGTCCGCGACAGCGCGTGGCAAGGCCTGCCTTCTCACCTAAAAACTTCAATTTCGAGAAACGAAACTCGCCGACTCCTCAACGAATTCCTGCGGGAGGAAAATTTGCGATATCGCGACTCGCTCGCGGGAATTTTTTCGAGCCCGAAGAGAGAGAGAGAGAGAGAGAGAAGAAGAGTCGGGCGAGGCCCCGGTAAACAGCGAAATTCAAAAGCGATCCACGCGCCGCGATCCCCGGAGCCGTTAGCTCGCGGAAGCGTGTGAGTGTGTGAGAGGGCGAACGTATGTACACGAGCCGTACACATCGCGGGGCCCTAAATATCGCGCGTACGATAATTATCGGAGAGTAGGCCGACGAAAAACCAGCCTCGTTCGCGAGGCTCGCTGCCGGTCGAGTATACCGGGTGGGCTAAGAATTTCGGCCAATCGTCTCGCGATTTTTGGCCACTTTTGTGAAAAAATTGGACGATAGTCGATCGTATTTTCGTATTTTTGGGAAAATTAAGGAGCGCGCAGTACCGAGGGAAAACTCAAGCGCGTGAGTCAGGCGCCGCACGACGCCTTTTCTCGATACGAAACGGACACGCTTTTCACCGTTAACGAGCTTTGAGTCATTTCGACGCGGGTTCGGCCTTGAAGAAACACGGGGTACCCCACAGTGGCGGGGACAGCGAGCTGGCGCGGTTCGCACTTTTGTAAGTAAGACGTGCCGGGCGATCTACAGGATGCACTCTGAAGACTTATCGCCACCGTTTAACGGAAATTGTCCAGTCGCTGATTATTTGTTTTTCGGCTCTCGTCCTTTCCTATTTTTCCCGATTTATGCGCCATTCGAGGTGGCTGCACAGTAAATTAGCGCTGGTGAAAATTTGGTGGGACCAACAAGATTCCTATATTTACCAAACACTCTAACTGTTGGAACCAATTCAGCAAAGTATTTTTTTCAACTAATCTTTTATTCGAAAAATTTTCCCCTACACTGGGAAAAAATGTTGAATCAATTAAATATACATTCATATACTGTCAAGAGGATGTTCAGTCTGAATCGTTCAAAATATCATTCTGTCAGTGTAGGAACGCAATTTTGGACTTGAACTAAAAAATTCTAATGAATCTTGCCACGTTGTATATACCGTTGCTTCGCTTTCGATGACATAAATTGTTCAGTCCGACAAAGTAATCGTTAAGTAAATTTTTCATTCAATATATTTTTGCATGTTCGATTAGTTGGACAAGGTCTTGGCAATTGTTTGGCAGTGTAGGAACGCATCTGGTCCGACAGAATTTCGTTCTCGCGAAACTGAAAAATTCTAACGAATCTCGCCACGGTGTATATACCCGCTCGGCGAGGCTCGCGATTAAGGAATCGAGTCGCGAGAGAGAACCAGCCTGGACCCTGAAGGGGTGGTGAAGGGCAGAGGGGGGTTAGGTCGTTCGAGAACGAGGGTTGGTAGGGAGGGGGAGGGGGGACTTCGTTGGGGATAAAATCGATCGAAGCGTCGTCGTCCTGCACAGGACGGACCGTACTTCGCGCTCGCCGCGGAGTCGGGGCTCTCGAACGAGAGTGCGATTAATTCTCACCTGTTTCGATAACACGCGAGGTATCGCACTGGATATGAAGAATTTTTTTTTAAATTTCGACTGTTAGCGAGAAAAAATTTCGAGTATTCTCGAAGAGTTAA
>NCVS01000769.1:55683-68080 GCA_003055095.1 Goniozus legneri
TCAGGGTAGCCTCTATTCTCGTCTCTCGCACGGCGCCTCCTTTCTCGCTCGCTACCGCTTCCTAATTGACCGGACAATGCGCGGTGCCGTGTCGATTTATTTCTATCCGCTATCGATAGGTAAATTTGGACGAGGATAGATTTATTGATAAAAATCGACGGGCGTTTTGCGTAGGGGAAAGCTGGGCAGATCAGGTATATCAGTGAGGGAACAAGTTTTACATCGGCGTGTCAAGAAACGCAGTTGGTAGCTAAACGGAAATAGCTGGAAACGCGAATAATCGGAGCTGTAAAATTGACTTTCGTTATAGTTGGGCCCTTGGTATTGAATGGAAATGAGGGTCGCAATTGTTGGGTTGACGAAGGTTGTCAAAAAGTGGAAAGCACATCGGCTCGAGAGGCGAGGTTGAGCTTCGTCTATGCGATGAAAAAGAAATTTTAGTCAAGGTACTCTAAATTTACCTGAAAGTATAGAAACAGGTATTTCCTTCAATGTTAACACTCATTTGAATTCATGCGAAAAGTAAGTGAATCCAACAAATTTTCATTTTCGGTGCATTTACCACTCTAAACGTGTTTTAAAGAGAGAGAATCAATTTTTGAAATGAATTCTATCATCATTTGAAAATGATAACTATCCCTTTAATTTTTTGGAGGAGTGTATGCACTTGCTATATTGGTGCTTTGTATTTCTCGAACAGTCTTTCGAATTTCCCTTTCACATTTTACCTGGCTTGGCAATGAGTTAGGCTATACCCTCGAAAAATAGGCTTCTGCTCCTTTTTAGCTTTTACTAGCCTAAAGTGGAAAATAGAGTTTTGACTCAGTTTGATTCATGTTTGGTGTATTAATTTGTGGAGCAAATATACAATAAAATACAATAAGAGAGGTGGAGGGGAGAATATTTGAACTATAGCCATACTCGATATTCCCCGCGACAGTCGCGGAAAGTGAAAAGAATAATTTCTATATCGCGCTCTTCCCCGGAGAACCTTGATCTTCATCCCCGACATTGAAAACAAGTTGGGTGGGGGATAAAGAAAAGCTATTGCGATATAGCTGTCGAGCACGCTCGTATCGCCGAGTTACGGACTACTGTCGGGACCTGTTGACTCGGAAAGTTTGCGTCTCTCGCGCGCCACTGCTTCAAACTCGGCGAACAAAACGCATTTGGTAAAATGCCCTCCGTAAGAGAGAGCGAGATAGAAATTCTCTCGCTCCGAATCTCTTTGCACTCAAAAGTTGAAATGTAGGCCCGATAGTTTTACGCGAGGCTCCTCACACCGGCCGTTCGAAATGAACGAGCCGAGTTATATCAGCGAAGAATACAAACAGCGTCTGGGTATTTTACGATCTCCCTCGGCTCCGAATTACGACTCAATTATGACGATCCGCAGTTGACACACCGGATCGATCGATCGACATCTGGCTCGATAAAAATCCCTCGAATCCGAGTTCCGAAATAGCGCGCTCCCCGTACGCGCGCCTCGGTTTGTTCAACGTGCCCGAGCCAATATTTACGCGAGGAACCTCGTACGTTGACGATATTTGAATAATTCCGAAAAAATATGAAATTAAGAACAACTTTCCGTATTCTAATGAAGATCTCTTCTCTGACAAATGATAAGCATAGTGTGCGCATTAAATTTTAACAAAAAAAAACGTAAGAAGAGAGAGAGAGAGAGAGAGAGAGAGAGAGTTGATGGATATTTTCGTAAAGCGTCGGGATCCTCCCCTTTTTCTCTCCCTCGAAGGAGCCTTCTCGCGAGGCTACCCCACGCTCACGAACGTGCCTCGCACACTAGTCCGGCTCTCTCGCCCCTCTCTTTTCTCTCTCTCTCTCTCTCTCTCTCCCTCTTTCTCTGTCAACCCTTGGGCGAACGTGTTTGCCGCGCTCGTCGATTTGCCCGCTGGCGTCGACCGTCGCGAGGAGAGAGAGAGATTTCGAAATTTCCAGCCGATAAAAAAGAAGATCGATATTCGCTCACCCTACTGCGAACGAGGTCTCTCTCTCTCTCTCTCTCTCTCCCTTTGGCACTCTCGCGCACGCCAACATGCGCGAATGTCGATGCCGTGGGTATTAAGGGGTAGGGGAAAGGCGAACCCGCACGGTCGAGCCGTTACGCTTCCCCCCGCTGACCCCCCCTCTCTCTCTCTATCTTTCTCTCGTTCTCTCGCTCTCCTCCCTCGCGCTTCTCTTCCCCCCTCCTCCATCTGTCGATGCACGAACGCGCGAACACGCGGAAAGCCGATGAGCCCCGCACGTTTTAAAAATATACACGCCGCGATGCTAAACTCCGCGTGTTATTGGCTCGATCGTCTTCGTGAAAAATAAAGAAGCCCGACCGCTCCTGTTTTTCTCCCGGAGAGCCGTAATTGGCGATTCTTTTAGAGATTCTTATGAATTTCCCGATTTACGGCTGCGATAGAAGCCTGTCTCTGAATATTGGATAGTCTTTACTCGATTATTCGCAAATTTCTGTCGAATATTGACGAATTCAGTCGATCTATAAATATGTTCACCTAATCATCCCTTGAATATCAATCAGTGCACTAAAAATAAAAATTTGTTGTACTTAATATTTGCATACTTCAAACAAAATTTCTATATTTTCAAATAAACATTAAGTAGCTTCAACGAACTTGTTTTTAGTGTACACTTCAAATAATTAAAGGGGCGATTTTTAAATGCCTCGACACGAACACCCCTCAATTATTTTGACTAGTAAATCATCCTGGGTATTTCCCGATTCTTTGCAAGGCATTCAAAAAAGAATTCTCGTAATTTCGGTAACGGAGCCGCCCGATAGTCGTGGTCACAAAGCGAGAGGCCGATAAAGAGAGACGGGGGAGAGTCATAGCGAACTTTGGGGTAGTCGGGGAAAACTGATTTTCGATACAAACTTGAACTTTGAGCGCGGCTATATACGCGCGACACGCGTAACATCAATCTAGCGCTTTGCACGCACGTGGAAGTTGCTCCGCGCCCACTCTCATCCCCCCTCCCCTCCCCCAACCCACCGCACGTCCCTATTAACGTACATTACCGGCCGTTCCGAAATTCGCACGCGCCGACCGCGTAGCTTAATTCAATCTTGCCGGCGAGTGAAAAGACCGAATAAATTATTCGACGATATACGCGCGCGCGCGCGAGAGAGAGAGAGAGAGAGAGAGAGAGAGAGAGAGAGAGAGAGAGCGTGTATTGTGCTCGCGTACATCTGCACTCCTCGAGTTTCCTGATCTCGTACACGTCAGCGTATCGTCATCGCGTTCGAGGCGTCATAAAACGTCGGCGCGCTTGGCTGGAGCACCAAATTGCTCGTATTCCTCGAATTATCATCGTAAACCGGGGGCTTCGAAAACTCGGTTATCAATGGAATCGCGTTCATTCATTCTCGACTTTTATAGACAGACGTACGTATATGCATAATGTCGAGGAATATCGATGTTTTCGAGATCGTTAAACGATTTTCCGCCGAGAGGAGAGAAAAAAGAGTAGGCGAGGAAAATCGAGACGACGTCGAAATCGCCTGTAGAGAGAGAGAGAGAGAGAGAGAGAGAGAGTGAGTGAGAGAGAGTACGAAGGACGTTAAGGTCGATGGATGAGGCGAGCGAGAAAGGGGAGGAGAGAGAGAGAGAGAGAGAGAGAGAGGGTAAAGCCCGGAGGGTCTCTTCGTGGAAATTTACCGGAGCGCGAGAAGGTTCGCGTTCGCGTATTCGCGCTCGCGGCCCTCTCTCTCTCTCTCCCGCGTCTCGGGGATTGGATCGGATCGGATCGAGCCGGCGCTGAGATATAGACGGGTGAGACGAGCCAGGGGGGGATTGAGGGGGGGGGGGCGAGCAGCGAGGGTTCGGGGTCCGTTGTCGGGCAGGAGCGATTCGAGGAAGAGGGAGGAGGGTGGCGAGTAGCGGTGCCGCGAACCGAGAAGAGAGAGAGAGTGTGAGAGAGAGAGAGAGAGTGGGGTGGGTGAACGCGCAGCGGTATATAGTAGGGGTCGTCGGGAGTGACGCGGTGGTTCGGGGGAGGCGAAAGTGGAGGACGTTCGTGGCAGCGAGCGAGCGAGATGGGGTAACGCGAGGAATTTTCCGTCTCTCTCGCTCGCCCAGGTACATACCGGCTATCTTCCCTCCTCCGTCTCTCTCTCGCGGGGCTTCTACGTCGCGACTCTCTCGCTCTCGTTTCGCGGTAAACGGGCAGAGAGGCCTGCTTGGCGGACCCTCGCATGGCCTGCAGCTGTCTCCTAACACCCTCCCCCCCTCTCTCTCTCTCTCTCTCTCTATCGCGCGCGCGCTTCGGGTTCTCTCGCTTCTCGCGCGCGCACCCGCGACTATGTACCAAGCTATATATATATATATATATATATGTGTGTGTGGGTATACACGGCCAACGCGAAGGATAGAGAAGGAGGGGTGAGGCAACCAACCTCGTCCTATGTGCTAGGTAACCGGGTCCAACCGAAGGGAGAGAGACTAAGAGCGTGCACCGCGACGATGCTCTCTACCCTGTACGTGAAACTAGACGTAAGTGTGCGGGGTTAGCTGCGTGCAATGCACACCAGATCGCCGCTTGCATAAGTGTCGGATGAGGGGGGGTTGCTCACCCCGAGGAGTTAACTCGCGATACTCATCTACCCAGACGCGTCAACACCCTGGTCTTACCACTCCCTTCTTCCAAGAAAACAATATGACCGTCCTCGTCCTATTCCCTTTTCGATCGCCTCGTCGAGGAATCGCTGCTCTTTCGGGAGTTTAGAGTAAAGATGAGTTTTGGAAAAGTAGTTTGTTCGGGAATGATTTTGAGGAGGCACTGCTAGAAACTAAAGATTTAACACCTGTAAACTCAATATTCATGGTAGTTATAATATTCATTCATACCAATGAGCAATAATTCTCAACATCAGGTAAACTGTTGAATTTATTCAGAAATTCCTACTTACAATAAGCTCGAAACAAATTTGGTAGTACTCACAATAGAATTTGCTTGTTTTGTAAAATATTCATGGAAGTTGTCAAAAGATTTGGTTCTATTGTCAAATCTCAGTGCGTTTATCATGATAGTATTTGAAAATTAGTACAAACAAATGTCCAAATGTCCAAATCAGTATTTACCGCATACTAATGAGCGATAATTCTTAACATCAGGTATAACAATTAAATTTATTCAGAGACACCTGTCTAGAATAAGCGAAACAAATTTGGTAATAGTCACAATAAACTTTAGCTACTGAAGTTTTTTGTAACACGTTCACGGTAGTTGCCGAAAAATTTTGTCCTGTGAAATCTCAGTGAGATTATCCTGTTCGTACTCGGAAATTAGTTTGAAGCACGGTCAGTTTCTATACCTGAAAAGTTAGTACTCACCGTATACTAATTAGCGGTAACTTGTCATCAGGTATAACCGGTGAATTTTTTGAGGCGTCTCCTTTAAATGAGCTTGAAACAAATTTGGTTGTAGTCGTAAAAGAATTGATCCCGTGTCCTTCACACATTAGGATAAGGATAATGCTGGGGGAGCTGTCAATACTTACTTCAGGTTGAGTTCATTTCTATGAAACGATCTTTTACACCCTGTAGACTCGAACCCAGGGGCACTCTGGGAAATTTAGAAAATTGGTAGCTACAAGTATAGTTACAAGTAGCTACAACTTAGTAAAGTCAAAGACTACTTAGTTTAGAACAACCATTTTTTGAATGCATGAAGAACGAGTTGATGTAGAATAAATAACAACTTGGGTAGTGATAAAATTTATATAAATTCGAGCAATGAACATGATTTCTCTAGCATGTTTTGGTGTCGAAACAAGCACCAGAAGCCAACATTTCACTGTACCCTCCTGACTGGAACCAAAAACTTGACCTTAGGCAAGGTCTACCGCTCACTGATTTTAGTCATTGATGTACAAGAAACTGTTGAACCTAAACCTAACGCACAAAATGGCTTCCGGGACCAGCACGAAGACTGTTCTCCAAAACTGTCATTGTGGATGGTTTGTTTTGGTCTTACATCAGGGAATCCCAGGGGCAAAGGCTGCCGAATTCCTCTCGATTATTGCCAAGTCATCGACGAAACTCTGAAGTCTCCGAAACCACAAGTAATTTTACGCGCATAACGCTCAAGATTTTTCCCCAAACCATACCAAATTTCATCCCTTCTTAAAAACGCTCATTACACAGTCGAGTATAATATCCAAACAAATTGGAGTTCTCCAAAGGTAGTTGCCATCTGGTACGTCGAGTACAAAGTTTACCTGCTGTAACGAGAGTCATGAACGAGTTCCGTTTTTCCATTTTTCCCCGTCCCTGGCCGGCTTCTATGACACATCGCTTTCATCGTCGAAGGGGAAACCATTTTATCGGACGTCGTCACGAAGGTGTCTACGTATATACGCGTGGGGAGAAGGAGGGAGAGAGAGAGAGAGAGAGAGAGCGAGAGAAACACAAACGCAGAAGCTCGCTCGTAGATCAGAAAGCCGAGTTATAGAAGTGGGTCGATCCTATCTTTCTGCGAGTCTGGAGGGGTGAGAGGGGAGGGCAGGGTGGGAGGGGGCGGTTGCAACAAGTGCGAGATACGAGCGCTACATTGAGATTCGGTTTCTGTGCGACGTGACGCGTTCGCGCGCGCGTGCTTCCATTCATCCTGCTGCGCGAAACATTTCCGCGTAGCCAGATGCTTTAACGATCGGCACTTACTCAGCCGGGGTTAAAACAGAAATAATCTTCGGAGAGAGGGAGTACGCTATTTCCTAAGAGTGACGCGCGCTCACCGACCCGATCGTAAAGTAATTTTAATTAGACGCTCAGGATATAATAGCCAACGCTCGCCTTTATTATCCACCGAGTGCCGTAATTAACGATTTCCCATACGTGCGATTTTACGAAGGCTTGAAATCTTCCTAGCGATTAACGCCTCGGGGTGTATCGACAAATAGGACTGTTTACGAATAGATATTCCTGAATATACTTAGATCAGTTTTAGTTCAGTCACTCAACATGAAATTTTTTGTCTTCTTGAATCAAAATATTTTTCTCTCGAGAATAGAAAAATCTTTTCTTTCGTATGAATGAAAATCTGAAATAGGATTAAGTTGGAGTGTAAAATACCAACTTTTCGAGAATTGAAACACATTTTGATTTGTCATAGGATGAGATGAAATTGTTCAGTATTATATGTGAGTTTAGTTATCCCAGCTTTTTTTGAATTTTGAATAAGTTACAACTGTGCTGCATCATGCTCAATGCTGACTATTGTGAAGTTGTTAAACAATATTGCTCTTAATGAATTTTTTCTGGTCATAGAAGATGTAATTTTCAAAATTTCAGGACAAACTCAACGGTACATGACAACACAAATTGAGTACAGTTTTCATTTTGCCGAAATTCGAAAAAGGCTGAGCTAACTTAACTCGCAACATTCTTATCAGTACGCTGAAATACTATTTAATGATAGAAATAGATTTAATGCTCGAATCAATTAAATGAACAACAGAATTGAAATAAACTCAACAATTGAAGAAATAGAGACCACAAATCGTACAAATTTTTTTCCTCTACTATTTTTTCGAATTTCCAAACGAACGACAAATCCCCAAAACGAAAAACATTGGGAGGGAAATTAGCAATCATTAAGCGGCCAAATTTAAGTTATCTGTGGTTGAGTCAGCGCTGTTTACGCGGCTTGTAAACTCGGTCTCTGGTTGAATCCGATCAGGAGTAACGCTCGGTGGAGGAGGTGGCTAATAAAAGTAAGAGGTTTCGTTTATTGTTCTCCACTCGGAGCGCGATAAATAGGCTCGCAGCCGAAGAAACAGTTCTCGGCTCCCCCGTCTGTGTACTCGTACACAAGCGCCTCCCGCTGTATGGGAGAGAGGGAGGGGGTGGAATACACGTACGGTAAATGCAACAAGTTTCCTTTTTATACGACGACCCGGAGGTTATTCAAAGGATACTTAAGCCCACGGGAGCGTCGTTATTAGATTCAAGACCTGTCTCGCTACTGATACCGGGCAAATTTTTATTCGGTAAACTTATTTACTCACCCCGACCGTTTCATCCACCTCATTCATTTCTGCTATGTACAGCAGTTGTTCGTAAAGCGTTGCGAGAAATGAATCATTTTCTTGGAATACCGAGCTTTCTTCGAGCAACCACGTGTTGCATCGAATTTACATTGCGTAATAACAGGATCGCATCGATTGGACTATATTTTATCAATTTTTCTGTAAATATCAGATTTTTACGTATCTTTCTCAAACCTGATCATCCTGAATTTTGTTGGACCAACAAAATGTACATTCCCATAGTTTCAAACGACATTTTGATTTTGCGATGAAATAACCGTTCAGCTCAACAAAACACCACTCAAAAAAGTTAGGAGAACACGCCATTTTCAAATAGTTATAGCATGAAAAAAATGATGGAAGCGAATCAAACAGGATTCGAGAATTCGAGAACTCCTTAAGAATTTCTCTGTTTAATATACTAATTATTATTTTGGCAGTATGAGATTTAATTAGTTAAAATTTTTTTCTCATTTTGTTCTAACACCCTTAACTGTAAATTCTCTTACATAATAAGAACCCCTATTACATTCACTGGCCTTTTACTATTCGTTTTGTTTACCTGTAAAATGTAAGCACTAAAAATTGAGTCACCAATTACAAAGAGAGAAAGATATTAATGATGCTGTAACCTCCCGAGTCGAAATTTAAAACTTGATTAGGACTTTTCTAACGTATTTTCTTTTATGTCGCTGGTTTGCCGACAATTTTAGACTTATATTCTACTTTTTAATCTTAACAGAAAGTCTTCTCTATTTAATTCTATCTTATTTATCTTATTTGTCTTAAATTCGACTTTTAAGTACAGTTTTGGGTACTAAGTAAGACTTAGAAGTCGAAATAAAACTTCTTCGTCTTGTTAAATAAGACATTAAAAACGAGAAACAAGCTTTAAATTTCGACTCGGGCTTGAAATCGGCCACATATTTACGAGAGGTCCTCTGGGAGTAATGACAAAAGATGATACTTCGCGCTTTCACTTACCGTCTTTTACCAACGGAATAATATAAAGTGCAGCAACTCGCGGGGCTGAGAAGGGAGGCATCGAAGAGGTCTATGTACACCTTGAAGTATGAATTTACGACGCTCGTCTGGTAAAGTCTTTCCAGATGTTTTCACTTTTCGTAGCGGGTACGTATTCCTCGTCCGCGACCCCCGCGTTTCAGGTATATGCTAAGTTTCGCGCTTAAACAGGCTCGAAGGATCATTCCCGCAAGAGAGTCACGAATTCTTCCTTCTTCGGTAAGCAATTGCAGTTTACCTCTCCTTTACCCGATTTTTTTTGCTCCTGGGGCCCCCCCGCGAAACCTTTGTGCCAGTACGTCTGGGGACCAGTTGGGACTCGTCAAACGCGAGACGTAACCGCGTCCCGCGTCGAAAAAGGTCAGATCTTGGTAATTCGACGTACCTTGACGCATGAACTGTGTTTGTTCAAAAAATGAAGTGATAGTTTATCTCTCTCTCTCTCTTGCTCGAACTGTGTCCCACTGTTACTCTTCTCCTGCTCCTTCCTAGCAGAACCTCCCTCTCTAAGGCGTTCCTTCTGCCTCTTTGTAGCAGAACTCCCCCCCCCCCCCCCCCGCCGACACGTGCTTTTTCGTTCACCGTAACGAATCGCGGGTCGACAATTTCCCATGCGCGAAAGAAAATTTTGGTGAAAAATTCGAGCCTCGTCTCTCGAAATCGACTTTTGAATCTTCGAGAAATCGATATCGGAGAATTCCGTGTGGAGATTTATCGCGATATAGAGGAACAGTAGAGACAGGAGGTCGTGTTTCGCGTTCGAGTGGAACGTATCGGGTGTTCGTAGCTTCCGTTTCCCGTGTACCGCGCGGTCTCTCGCTCTTTTTTTTTCTCAAAAGAATTTTCGTCGGTATCTTCGAGGTAGAAAAATCTAACCCCCCCCCCCCCCCCTGCGGACCCTGCGCATGTCTCGCACTCGCAACCAGTCACGGTTATTGCGTGAAACGCGTGGGGACAGTTTTGTGGAAAAGAAAAAGTAGTTTCTTTGCAAAAAGTAGTTTATATTGCAGTTATGATTCAATTTTCTTTCCAAATTGAATATTATAAAATATTTTCATTCACCAAATACGATGTCTATAGTTTTTGGGGGGGGGGGATTTTTATCTCTCCTTTTTTTTTTGTAAAATGTCTTATTGTTAAGAAAAGCTATTCTCCCCGCAAAGTACAGTTGTTCGACACAGCGAGGCTTCAGCCGTCTCGGTAGAACTTTCAAATTTAACGGGCAGGTAAATCACAGCCCGGTCACGGTGATTGCGAGGTGCGAAAGAAGGGCTGTGGAAAAGGCCGTCTTCTGTGGAGTCAGGAATTTTCGCAACTGCTATCGGCCGCTTTCTCCCTCGGAACTTTAATCCTTTAAAACGACAGTGCGACTCCATTTAGCCCGCCTAAGCGGCTGGATGGCACGAAGGTTGCGAGGTGACGGATAGTTCGAGCGGAATCTTCTCGGGCCTAATCAGTTATGCCCACAGCGCTTTTCCTCCCACTTTCCCTTGGCAATTGCCGTGTATGGAGCGTCCAGGCTCGCTATCGGCTTCGCTTCACTCCCCCGCGTGGCTAATCCTCTCCCAGATGGTCTCGGATGGAAAAACGTATCAGCCGCTCCATTGTGACTCGGGCATTCTGTAAAGACAGCCGCGAAAGAGGCCCCGCGATCGGTCGGGACGGTTTTGTCCGAGTGGGGGAATCAGGTAGTCCTAGAACTGCTCGTGTACACATCGCGAACGTGCGTCACCGCTCGCCTCGCTTGCCTCGCCACGGGTAGCCGCGCGTCGAACGTGGCTGGACGTTGCGAACGCGTCTGTTTGAAAAGGAGAGAGAGAAAAAAACAGGGAGGAGTAAAGCGGTACCGTCTCTGGATCCCTGCGACTCGTCTATGAAAAATCTGTTACTCATGCTCTGTGTACCCCATTTACACTACTTTCCTTGGATGTATAGTCTCCCTGGCGTCTCGAGCAACCTGACGGATGGGACGGAAAAAACGGCACGGCTGTTTTCGGGACGCACGCTGAGTTTTTTTTTAACATTGAAATTAGCGTTGGTTCCGATTTTTGCTAAGGCTCACCCTAAATGCGAGCAATAACCGGTGGAATTTCGTAAGCATTCGAAATTTTCAAGACGTTCTTCTGTTTCGTTCGCCGTTTAATTTTCTAACGGTTCGAGGCCTTCACCAAAAATCAAGGGTAAATAGGAAAAATAGGGTTTCGAGTCTTTTCGTGTTCCAATATTAAAAGGCGTGAGACACTAAGAGTTACGACACCGAAAAAGAAATTTTGTTGAACGAATGAATGTGTTGCTAATTAGAAAGATTGATCTTATTCTTATTAATTCTGATTGAACGAGAAATCATGGTGCAAGAATTTTAAAGAGTAAAAAGCGAAAGTAATAACGAGAAAGGGGGAAAAAGGGCGCTCGCGGGAAATATGAGAGCTTCGCCGTCATACGGAAAGTGCGGTCCGTCTCTGAGGAGTGGAACCCTATACTCAAGGCCAAAATCGAAGAGAGAGGTACAGGTAGAGAGGGTGAGCCGCTCGTGTTACTCCGCTCCCTCAGCAAAAAATGGATTTATAAATTTTCAATTACAATCGAACCTCTCATTACGATACGCTCATCATAGAATGTAGAATTAAAAAATTTGGTAAGAGTTTCAATTTTTTAAGTCTGAATCTATAAATATGTATCTGAAGTTTGCATCGTTGGATTTCAACAAAAATTCAAAAAAGTTGGTAAAAAATGACCAAGTTGGACAAAAATGACCAACTTGGTAAAAAATGACCAAAAAAAATTTTGTCGAATTTTCGTTGGACTCCAACGACGCAAACTTCAGATACATCTATAAATTATGAAATAACATATAAAAATTAAAATAATATTTAATAGGCATAAAATATTTAATCTGTCTAATAAAAACTATATGATATATAATATTTAATAGTAATATTATTAATAATATATAAAAATTAAAATAATATCCAACATTTAATGATATATTTATATAAATATGCATTCGTACATTGCATATTTAATTAATTCAACATTTTTTTCTTAGTGTACGACACAGATTATCCATCAAAAATTGCATACTTTTTATATAAATATAGATCAATTATCACATAATAAAGCCTCATTAGCCTCGCAACTCCCGTTTCGACGTAAAATTTCCTAGTTCGCTGCGAAAGCCCGCTCACAATGGAAAATATCGTTTTCGGGATTCCAGAAGACAGCTGGTCTCGCCGCGGGCGAAATTTTTCGTGGGCTCGGGAGCGTCTCATCGACGGTACCGCGGTATGGCGGGCGGGCCTGGAGTGGCAGGGCGGAGGG
>NCVS01000772.1:0-11780 GCA_003055095.1 Goniozus legneri
TGGTCAGTTTTTATCGTATTTAAGTCAAAAACAGTATTTTAAAATCTAGTTGGAATAATAATATAAGAGGAATAAAGTTATTCCAGGGCAAAAAATTTGTACACTTTTTAAAGCAACTAATTCGTATTTGAATTTATTTTGTAACTCGTAAACTATAATAAAAAATTTTAAATAATTTTAATTCATTACAAAAATATGTTCAATCAGTATTTTAAATATTTGATAATGGATTGAAGAGTAACCTAAACTTATAATAAAAAAACGTTCTTTTCCTCGTTGAATTGTAGAAAAGAACGAATTGCAATCCATATTAACAGAAAACAATTATATTATATTATGAACATGTTTAATGCGGTGTATAACCTACATAAGTAATACCAAAATTACAGATAAAAATAGTGCTTATTTATAAATTATTTCATTTAACTGGATATTTATGTTTCCTCGCCTTATAGAAATAGATATCCAGATGTAGACATTCCTTTGCTCCCAAAAAGTTCCACTCTCATTAAAAGAAAAAGTTTCACGGTCGCGAAAAGAACCGGATTCGAAGTTCAAATCTCAATTTCTTTTATTGCGCTAGAACGATCATACGTTACCGTTTGTTTTGACGGTATAATCGTTCAAACTTTAACTTTTTCTATCAACATTGCCGAATCAGTTCTGGGCGGTTCGTAACTAATGATCCGATTAACACAGGTCAGTCCTGAAAAAAAGATTGCAAAAAAAACAATTCAAAACCCAAAATTATTCTTCACACATCACGATCCGATCATTCTTTACTGCGTGGATGCCGCATATATGCGGCGCTCGGCGCGAAAGAGTTGAAAAGAGCGGATTTGTCGCAACGAAAAAAGCAAAAAAAGTTTGTGACTCACCGGTGTTGATCTGAACGTTGCTTTACGATGAAGTGGAGGTGGAGACTCAGCGTTCTGGCACGTCTTCAGGAGTTGGCTCTCCTTCGACCCAATCTCCGCATTTAGGACATATGTAAAATCCATTGGCAGGTGTGGTAGTCACAATGTGTCCAGTGCGTGCCGATCTCACTATCCGCACTTCGATCGTTCTATGTGATCGCACCGCTAACATTTGACGCGGTTCTGGGAGAGGCACAAAGTGTTGGTTTTGGTTTGGAACAGGAGTGATCGGTCGACACATTTTCGCATTTTTTTTTTTGAAATCTGATACCACTAAAACTCTTAACGATAAACTCGTCGCGAACTGCGAAACATCCACGTCGAACCGGCAGAGAGAACTGTTCCTGTGAAGACTGTCGAGCTATATCTACCCGATGTTAGGCGTTAGGTCGTTTCTTCTGATTGGTTGGCAAAAGGACATCTTTTCAAATGAGTTTGACCATAAACATCGTGACATTGGTTGATGGTCGAATACGCCCCCTGTATTGTCTTCGCTTATGAGTCTTATTTTTACTTCCTATCTGGACTTCTCTGTACCTGGCTCACTTTCTTCTGTTCTTGTCGATTTTACATCGAAACTAAAGTTAATATTTTTGTTACAATAATCCCAAGTTTCCAATGTATATTTTTCTGTAATGTTTAATTATATAATGTGTAGGATAATTGAAAGCAAATTTATGAAAGGGAGATTCAGGGTTTGAAATATAATGAAGTTAATTAGTTTGGTTTTAATGAAACTAATTTTCAGTTTACTTTTAGAGTTGGAAATTTTGAAATTTAATAATTCCGTTTTGTTTTTGTTAAACCATTCTACGTGCTTCTTCAGCTGTCATCGAATATTCACTTCGGGAATTGTTAATTCTCGTTATCAATTGTGCGTAATCAATAATTACGACAATAACTTCTTGTATAAAACGCGAATCGCTAGGTTCCTATTTTAGGAGGTGGAGGGGGAGGAGGTGTGCTATTCTCACTATCGTTATTAGTAATTTATGCTCGCATTTAGCCCCAAAGACAAGTGCTTCGTACCATTCTCGATGATGACTACGTAACTATACGCATAGTATAAATATTGGCTTAATCGCAAAAAGGAAGATTTGGTAAAATTCTGGAAGGTAAAGAAAAAATGACTGGGTTTCTAGGTTATCTGAAGCAACGATTGCCAGGGGGTAAGTTATTCGAAAGCGTAACGGCGTGACACCCAAGTTCAAACAATGATGAGAAAATTTGGGTAAATGTATTGAAATGTTGCACAACTTCGTGAAGGTCACTCTAAATGTAACTCACTAAGGATATTGAGACAGTTAAGAAGACTGCCACTAAAAGAAGTAGTTGTGAAATGAAAATCGCTTTCTGCTCCTATATTGACTGACGCGGTGACTTTCTCACCATGGGACCCAAAAAGTGGCAATATAGTCTACTCGCTGTATAGGTGTGTGATTTGCAATTGTCGTCTGATGAAATTTGAAAAGTGTTTTTTATGTTGTTTGATGCGTAGATTACGAATCTGCAAGTCATTTATCTATAAGATGATGCACTCAAACGTTATTAACAATTTAATTGTTCAAAGTGGCTTTTTGGCAATTAAGACTCTGAAAATGAATTTTATTTTTTTACACAAGTCTTTATTATTCTAAAACGAAGATTTTTTGTGAAGATAGTTTTTCGATATGTCTTATAGATTTTGAGATAATTAATGTTTTATAACAATGCGCGTCAAGTGACTACTGCGCATGCGCGCTCTCACTCGACTTGCCCGGAAAGCGAAATACAGGAACTTATACTAACTCTGCTGTACAAAATTTTATTTTTTATTTAGAAAAATTAAAAAATCAAAAACATTAAAGAATTAAAAAAATTTGAAAAAAATTATAAATAATTTGTTACGGTTACAAATTAATATAAATTTATTCTTTTAAATAAAAAATAAAATTTTGTACAGCAGAGTTAGTATAAGTTCCTGTATTTCGCTTTCCGGGCAAGTCGAGTGAGAGCGCGCATGCGCAGTAGTCACTTGACGCGCATTGTTATAAAACATTAATTATCTCAAAATCTATAAGACATATCGAAAAACTATCTTCACAAAAAATCTTCGTTTTAGAATAATAAAGACTTGTGTAAAAAAATAAAATTCATTTTCAGAGTCTTAATTGCCAAAAAGCCACTTTGAACAATTAAATTGTTAATAACTTTTGAGTGCATCAACTTACAGATAAATGACTTGCAGATTCGTAATCTACGCATCAAACAACATAAAAAACACTCTTCAAATTTCATCAGGCGACAATTGCAAATCACACCCCTATACAGCGAGTAGACTAATAACTATAAGGACATGACAACGGTTATCGCACTTTCCCTCTAACTCAGGTAGCGGCGAGGGTCGCTGGATACCCCGAGTTGGCTATTATCGAGCTGCGTCTGCTGCGCAATTAGACATGCTATGGGTAAGCGGTAATTCGGAAACGTTTACTTATTGAACTCCATGGAGGTCACTCTAAATGTGACCAACTGTGAGCGTGTTAAATATCGATACATTTAAGAAAGCTGACACTAAAAGAAAAAGTTGTGAAATGAGAAACGCCTGTTATTTATTTTCTTTTTGTATAAGAATTAAATGCATTCCTTGTAACAATAACGGAGATTTGTATTTGGAAGATTACACGGAAAAAAAAGAATTTTTTGAAACTACTTATTTATTTGGAAATGTAGAAATAAATATTTTGTTGAATGAATATAATATCACTTATTAGAAAATAGGAAATGAGACAGAGAGTTAATCGTCTATTTCCGAATTTATTATATGTATTTTAATTGTTTAAAACAAAATTATTTTTTACATGGCTCTACCCCGATAACGAGTCTTATTTTTATTTCTTACCTAACCTTTACCTTTCTACACCTAGTTCACTGTTTTCAGGAATTCGCCGATTTAACATTGAAACTGAAGCTAATACTTTTGTTACAATTCCCAGTTTCCAATGCATTTCTTTTTTGTAAAATTTATTTATGTAACGTGTAGGACAATTGAGAGCAATTCTTTGAAATGAAAATTTAGAGTTTGAAATATAATAAAGTTAGTTAGTTTATTTTTAGTAAAACTAATTTTGAGTTTATTTTAGAGTTAGAAATTTTGAAATTTGTTAATTCCGTGCTGTTTTTTCAAACGATTCTACGTGCTTCTTCGGCTGTCATCGAATAAGTTCGCCTTGAGAATGGTAAATTTTCCTCACGAATTGCGCGTTATCAAAAATTACGGCAATAAGTTCGTGTATTAATCGCGAATCTCTAGATTCCTCGCAAATATATATGTATGTAGTTCATATTACGCTGGTGTGCTAAAATCGTTAATAGTAATTTATGCTTGCATTCAGCCCCAAAGACAAGTCCCTCGTGTCGTTCTCAATGACAACTACGTAACTACACACATATAGTATAAACATTGGTTTTCGAGCAATCTTAATTGCAAAAATGAAGATTTAGTAAAATTCTGGAAGGTAGGAAAAAATGAAAATTTAGAAAACATTACTGGGTGAAGTTAAACAAGGCTTGCCAGGGGATAAGTTGTTCTAACACTAAAGCGTAATAGCGTGACACCCACTGAAAAGAAAATTTGGGAAAATGTATTGAAATGTTGTAGAACTCCATGAAGGGCACTCTGAATGTAACTCATTAAGGATATTGAAACAGTTAAAAAGACTGCCATTAAAAGAAATAGTCATGAAATGAGAATCGTTTTTTCTGTTAGAAGTCTTTTCGTGGTGTAGAAATCATTTTCAATCAAGCTATACGCGGTGAAAAATTTGTCGCAGTTATAAGACGAAAAATTCAATAATTCTTTTTCCAAGCAGTCGTTTCGAAATTTAGCGTGAAATTAGCATCGAAGGACAGTGAAATAACGCCCACGATGACTAACTCGGTGACCTTCTCCCCACGGTGCCCAAAAAGTGGCCATGACTATAAGGACATGACAACAGTTGTCGCACTTACCGCTTACACAGGTAACGGTGAGGGCCGCTGGAGACCCCCTGTTGATTACTATGATGCTGCACCTGCTAGCGCAATTCGACACCCTATAGGTAATCGGTAATTTTGACTTTTTCATTTAATTATTTCACTAACTCATCAATACAATGAAACACAAAACATAAAAATAAACAATACACTATAAATTTCATAAAACTAAAAAATGTTAGACGTGGAATTTTCACATATAGGAACGAAATAAATGATTCATGATTTCCAATAGGCTGTTAAAAATGGAAAAATGCTCTAGAAGATCTAGATTTTTCTCATTGTATTTTAGAAAACCTTTCCAAGAAATTCACCACTCCGTTTCTCACAATCCCTATCGGGTTACCTTGAAAATAGAAAGTCGGAACTGGAGCAGAAATTTGTGCTCTGATGAGTCGTATAGCGTATTGTAAAAGCTAATACATATTTTCATTGGAAATTAAATGATCTACAAAAAAGGTCGCTTATGATTTCTTCTTGAGTCTGCTGGTTCTGAAGTTATTTAACAATAAAATTGAATTTTTGGCCAATTCAACTTCTGAACCAGCAGATTTAGGAAAGAATCATAAGAGACCTTTTTTGTAGATCATTCAATTTCCAATGAAAATATGTATTAGCTTTTACAGTACGTTTATTCATCATAGAGTAATAACATTTTGAATTTAAAGAAATTTTTCCTGTATTAATTAAATAGGAAGTCGAAAATCACAAAACGTCAATTGTTTCTCAGATCTCATATTTCGCTAGTATGATTTTCTGGTCACTTTGAACAATATTTCAAGGTACCAGAAGAAAAAAATTATTCAATTTTCATGGCCCACCCTAATATTTATATTATCTATGATATTCTTTTATGGATTATCACCCAACGTCGCAATATTCTTCACCTTTTTCGTACAACTCTGTCGTATCCCTCGTCGAACAAAACTACTCGCTCGGGTCTCTTATCTCACGTAATACCAGCGACAGATCGGAAATGTTGCGTGGGATTTCGAGCGGGCGTGATACGCGCAGGGGGTGAAGTCAGCGGTGAACGGATCGGACGAATTTTGGGGAGATCTTGTAACACACTCCGATAATTAGCCGATAATGAAAGTTCCACGTCTGATACCGAGGGAAACTCCGGAGCTTACTTCCGCATCGCGTTACATCTTGTTTATATGCTCGCCCAGCCTCGGAAACTTTTCCATCGTATATAGATCGCTAATTAGCGCGGGATTAGATGTAATCTAAATAATCCGTGGGATCCCTAGTAGAAATTAATCAAGTCTAGAAACTGGCCAGCAATCAAATCTAGTAACTAGGCAGTAAGCATATCCAGTAACATAATCACAATTACAATTATCACAATTATCACAATTACAATAATACAATCACAATTTTGATAACCTGAAAGCTGTCAGCTTTATTCAAAGTAGCCATGTTTTTGTTGATATCCAGTAAAACTGGCCAGTTACTGGCTAAAAACTCGGTTTCATTTCTACTAGGGATAGAAAGCGCCGATGCGCTTAACCGAAACTCACGATCACAGAATGGCGAGAATAATTGAAAATTCTCCAGCTATCCTTTTGCGCGATGTCTATTGTCCCGATGACGTGTTCTCTGTTGTATTTTTTTTACAGGAAAAGAATCTAACACCCCGTCTGGCTTTTCGCCGAGCTCGACCAAATCATTCGCCTGCCCCGACCAAAATTTTCATCCGTTTTAATCGAGCCCGGCCGTATCAACAACGACAGTGCTCTCGTTCGCTGCGTCAACATCGCGCCGCGAAAAATCTTTTCTCCCTCGCGCGCGCACGTCGAGTTTTCAATCTTCCGTGCGGGTTACCGCGTCATTATTCCACGTACAATGAGAACTCGTTCGTTCCTTCTTTTTTTTTCTCGAGCGTCGGCTGAAAATGCGAGCGCGGGAAAAAAGATTCGTTCGTACAAGACAAACATTTGACGGTCGGACAGCGGCGCGACGAGAATTAATCATAATCCCCGAAGTAAAATATTAAATTTCGTCGGGCTGCGAGTACATACTCCTACGCCGATTCATTTCCTACCTCGTTTGCATTTTTTTCGCTCGTACATCTGTGCGTGCAGGCTAGATACGTTATTTCGCAGAAATGTAAAACCCAATATGCGAGGATGCTCGTCACGTTTGTGAATATTATTACACTCCCCCTCTTCTATTTACTAAATTTATTGCGAAGATTTTTTGAGTATATCTCGACGAAAGTCTTTATGAGAAGAATTCGGTTTTCGCGATTCAAACGAACGAAACTCGATATTTACGCAAATTTTAATTCGAAGAATGATTATTTGGGTAATGCAATATTCTTATGTTGAGAATTTCGATTTTATTTCGCATTTGTTTGGAGCACCGTTGTTACGAATAATAATTACGTAACATATTTTCGTTATGAAACCATCCTTGTCCAATCGAAAAAGAAAATAAATTAAATATTCCGATCGAGGGAAGAAGGTTCGTATGGCAGTTATGAAATACAATTACATATGACGCGAGAGAATTTATGCACAAAATATTCGTTCGTCGTTTCCCAAAAGGTGAATTCGTATTTTCCACGAATATATAAATGGAGAGGTACAGAAATTGAATAAATTTTCGTATACAGATAATCAAAGAGTGTAAGAATGAAATAGGTTTTACAATACGTTGAATTGAACAGAAGTAAGAAATGTAATATTCGATAATGCATCTCTGGAGCACGTGTTTTGTTTCAAGAAAAATTATACCAACTTTCATACGTGGAATGTACATTTTGATGAAGAAGTTGTGAACTTCGTGTTCTTAAAATTTTCTGTTCAGTATCCAATGTATGACTGGCAAAGACTACCTGTGTTAAATAAACAGATAAAAAGTAAATTCTTACTCTTCCAAAAAATAAGCATCTAACTATAAAAACTAAAACATCTTGGCTTTGAAAATAAATTACGAATTTATAAAGTATTATAATATTTCGAAGCAAATTTGTTTTTTCTTCGAATATCATTCTCTTAACCCATTCACGCTTTTTTTTTTCAATGTCAGAAATCGCTCACAATAATAGTGATATGACGCTAATTGTTTTGACATCTTTTGATTACAAGTATTCTAAAAATTAGAATAATTTTATTATTTTATTTAGGCGTTAATATATGGTTTGTTTCACTGCATATATTTACCTATACCATCAGCATATAAGTGTATTTAACCCATTTGTCAATTCAAACATTATGAATTGACATGTGACAATTAATCGTGACGTGAGCGTTCGATTGAAATTAGTAGGATAAGAGAACGTGTCAAGTATCGCACTGTAATTACAACAAATCGGGCAGCTAATGCGAAATTATGTGTAAACCGCGTTAAAACACGAGGTGAGTAGGGATGTTTCGCGAATGGGGAGAGAAGCGTGATTTGTGTTCGCGTGTATACGAGGACGCTAGCCAGAAAGCGCCTATAATAATTTATCGCTGTAAAATATTGTCCTATACACTCTCGTGCGCCGTGACGCCAAACGATGCGGAAAGCCGTGCCAGTAAACGAGCACGCACGCACTAAATCGCGATGAACGTTTGACAAGCGTCGATCCGTCGATCGATCCCTAACCTGCTTCGCGACAGAGTTACATATCATTGCGATCGTTTCTTTGCTATTTGTCGTACTGTACTTATCTCTTAATCAATGTACGACAATAAATACATACTTACACTGTTAAATATTTCTTTAGGAATTTTACCAAAAATATGTAGGAAGTTTTTACGCAAAACATTTTAGTAAATTTACTACACAGAATGATGTAACTCAGTTTCAACAAATTACAAAATATTTTTTAAAATTCATGAAAGTATAATAGAAAATTTTATTAGTAATTTTACTATATACTACACTTGGTCGAATTTCCTTCCTGAGGCAAACAATTTATACATTGAAAAACAATTTTGTTGAACCAATTAAATTTACATTTCTATACTGTCAAGACGTAATTTTGACAGTCAAACTGAATAATCGTTTAGTCTAATAAAATATTTGTTTGATCAATTCTTCACTCAAAAGATTTTACTTTTTATTTAATAAAATACCCTTTTGGCAGTATGGGATTGCATATTTCATTGGTGCAACGAAATGTTTTCCTCGGCGTATGATTTCTTATAAATCTTAGAACTACTATCTTATTGTTTAACCTGTTAACTGGGTTTGACGAAATATTTCGTGATACATAAAAGCCTTAAGGCATGACGACATTTCTCGTCATGGAACTTATCGCTGCGAACAAAAAGTCGCCATTAAGTAATCAATCATCAGTTAATTTGATCGCATTCTAGTCATGATTTTCATAAATACATCAAGAATACCGATCTTCGTATTTGAAGCATATTTCATACCAATTCATAAGGCATATGGTAGTTGTTAAATTTGTCACGGCTCAAGTCTGTACGCACCTGTAAGCACGAAGGGTCATCTTTTGCTCGCAGTGCACCCTTCTGTTCAGCGAGGAATAGGACCCCCAGTGAAGAATGGTAATTGGAATGTTTGTAACCCAAAAAAGAACACCCATTTACATTCCTCGCATTTGGGGTTTCAATGTATGAAGGTCACGGATAAAAATGTGTGAATACAAATATAAACTCAAAATACAAACACAAATATGAATATTTATACAAATACTTCATGACAAAACTTTGTAATGTACTGTATGATTTTAAACAAATACTTTATGTAATGATAAATCGTATAATTTATTAAGAAACCAAATATAAAAGTTTCTCAGGTTATTGTCACCACCCACATTGGCCATGTCGAGATTTGTAGCAACCCTCACCACGGTACTAAAAAAGATGGCGCTGGCATCACAATGAGTTCAAACGCCCCAGTAATTCTTGCCCTCGCCGCTCTATCAACGCCTCTTCTTCACCATACCCTGCAGTACTCGCTTAAGGAAAAACTCGAGAATTTTCTTTGAGTAAAAAGAAATAATTTATCATAGCGAATTATAGTTTGTAGCACAACTGTAAACTACTAATTTTCTTCAATTATTTTTGCTTGAATAAATTGTTTTATAGCTTAGAAATGTAATGTAAACAATGCCAAAAAGTTCGCAGATAAATTCCTTCTTCCTCTCCTGAAAAATTTGAGACTAGCATATTTTACGTTTAGTAAAAGATTCTCTTGTCAGTAAGTGTTAGTAACTTTCCCAATGACTCTTTCCAGATGTTCCCCCCTACTGTGTTCTGGGTCTCAACTACCTCTCTTTAGGCACCAATTACTATCCCGAATCAGAATTATGACCTTGGTTCGAACCTCGATATTCCTAAGCTCTATTACAGAGAATATCTCCTCTTTTCGCATGGTATAAGCCCAGATTAGAAAACGTATTTCTGAAAAATTATTTCAAGAAAAACGAGTTTCAAATTTGTTTAAGAACAAAGTTTGACCTTAATCAATTAGTAACGCTTGTCGTATACCTACAGAATATCTGCTGTCCAAAAATTCAACACAATATTCTTAGATGTATACTGTTAGAAAAATTTTGAAATTTAACAAAAAAAAATAACCTGAATTTCCACATTTTTGTGATATGAAATGAAAGTAATATAAAACAATTATTAATTTTCATAATTATGTACTAAGATGAACATTTCATACTTGAAATTTTAATCATCAGAGCTACAAAATGATTTTCATTCAATTATTGTTTGAAAATCTTAAATATTACATGAAATTTAATATTGCCTTTATATAAAAATTTGTAATATAATGCGCAAACGTGATAAGTATTATAAAAGATTTTACAGCGTTCTGGAAAGTACGATCGTCAGTACGTCTGTACATTTATTAAATTTATTAATTGATCTTTTGAATTTCATAAAAACTAAATATGTAATTTAATATGATACCTTCTTAATTTTAATGTCATATTTATTTAAATTTTTATGTATAAGTTTTAGTTGAATTCTCACATATTATGTAGGTGTTATTTGCTTCCCACATTTTTAGTTGAAATTTAATACAAAAATTTTTAACGGTGTATGTACTTTTGAAAGTTGTAATGAAGAAAATCGATCCGTCGAAAATTTCAAACCACAATGATCTCTTAAGACGACATTCTTTATCATGAGTCTGACATAAATCAAATAACCAACAGGGGCTCAGTAGGCGCTAAAGTCCGACGACTCTTTCGCTTTCTCGTTTGATCTACTTTCCTTTTTACTGTACCTCAATAACAATGGATATTTAAGAACACATTGTTATTAGCTCCTTTCGCTTCCTAAAGTTCACCCTCTAAAAATGTTAAAACTGTTTGTATTTGTTTTTGAAATATTCGTGAAATATCTTACAGAGTGAACTTCGAGGAGTTGTGGGGGATAAACAATTTGCACCCAAAATTGTGGAATTATTTTTCATATCGCTCAAAACTACTTCCATGCAAAAGGGCATCGCGAAAGTTCGTAAAATTTGTTCTCGAAACTATCCAAACTAGCCCAAGCTACAGCTGCACCTTCGCTTTCTTTCTTCACGTAATTGGAGCAATTCAAAGAGCCTGTAAACGCACTCACTCTCGTCGTGTTTTACCGATATACGATTTTCGATAATATCGAATGCGATGCAATTTCTCCCACCCCTCTCTTTCGGGGCGGTTCATTGATATGGAAATGAGTTGAGCAAGGAGTTACAATAGAGTCGCGCGAGGTCCTGGACACACGGATAGCTGCAGGACCCGTCTGAATAATGGATTCCTACGGCAAACTACTCGCATAACAACGATTCCCCGTGACCCAATAGCGCCAAGTCGCCAAAATAAATCGATATCCTCTCTCTCTCTCTCTCTCTCTCTCTCTCTCTCTCTCTCTCTCTCCCCCC
>NCVS01000773.1:0-20941 GCA_003055095.1 Goniozus legneri
TGGTGAGTTTTGAATTGTTATCTTTGTTTTGTTTTCTTTCGGAATGATTATAGCTGTTAAAGATAGTTGTCGAGGAAGTGAAGGTATAGAGAAAAAAGGTAAGAAAAAAAATTTCTGTGGAGAAGAAAAGAAAACAGATCTACAAAGTAGTTAAGTAGGTAGTATAATGTTCTTTATTATTTGCAAAGATGTAATGCATTGTCTCCTCGTCTGATGTTATCGCTGTGAAAACACACTTCTTTTGATAAACATATTCCTTTGTGTTGTTTTTAGATTTTGATGGTGACTACGGAGAATGAGAGGACATCGAACATAGTTCGCAAGGAACTGGAGGTATACAGGGAAAAGGTACGAAGACAATATTTTTGTGAGAGAAGAAGAGAAACAGATCTACGAAGTAGGTAATGTAATGTTCTTTATTGTTTCAATGGATGTATTGTCCCCTCTCATGATGTTATCGCTGTGAATAGATACTTCTTGTAATATACCTATTCCTCCTTATGTTTTCAGATTTTGATTGTGACTACGCAGAATGAGAAGATGGTGAACATAGTTTGAAAGAAACTGGAGTTATAGAGAAAGGAGATACGATGAGAGATATTCGCATGATTGTAATTATATATTATATATAATTTTCTCTAATTTTCGAGTGACGGAAAACAAACAAAGATTCGTAAACGATTAAGCATCGTCCAGTTAGCGATGAAGCATTTATTATAGATCCGATACAAAATCATGATGATGATTTCGTTTGTAAATCGATCATTTGAGACTTGCGAAAAACGGGGGATAAATAATTCAAACCTACGAACGATTCTTCATCGTTCGACATTTTTTAATTTACTTTCACAATGAAATTAAATTTTGTATCTTTTAAAAATATTCCCCCATAAAGTCTCAGTGGATTTCTGGTGATAAGTCACTACGTTATATTGAAAAATTCCCTAGGTCGTAGAAAACTTTTCTTTTTTCGTTATTATCGAATTAATCATGCTACGATGAATGTTATTTTCAAATTATAAATATCTATGATCCAACTGCAAGCGATCTTTAGAAATAATAAAACTATTGAAGTGAAAAATTAAATACATAAATCCGCTTTCACCTAGGGACTGTTAACCGGTTTCGGCATCATTGGATATACTTAGCGAAGAGCGGTAATGCCCTCCCAGTACCCAGATCGTGAATAGAGGTTAAAATGTGGGATAATAATTAATACGAAAGATTAATAAGAAATCAATGTAAGTATAGGTCAAAAGTTTAATTACCGTTTTATGAATTTTTTACCATTTATAACAAATTTCATCATTTTTAGCAGGATAAAGTCTCGTACGACAACACATTGATTCGTTCAACCATGTCGTTAATGTCAAAATAAAGAAAATTGTTCCGGCTAACGAAAAAGTTTCAAGCTTGATGGATCTCAATTTCATCCAAAGTGAGTCGCGATTCCTTAGTGAAAGCCGGTAGTACTTAAATATCAAATTGATTCTCTTATGCAAATATTTGAACGTGTATATAACTTGACCATCTACACGTCAAGAATGTCATTTGAGAGATTTATATTATTCAGTCTCGACAACTATGGATGCCTAATACAACGAAAGAGATTGATCGGTTATCGAGACAGACTTAGTATAAGGATGGTAGGACAGCTTCAAAGAGGATAATTCCGGAACCAGACTGTAAAAATTGCATTGTCGCCATTGGCAACAGTTTCACCCGTGAACGAAAAAAACAAAAACATACATCTTAGTTAAGAATAAAAAATATCTTCCGAGATGTGAGTATTCGTTTTCTCTTTCGCAAAATAGATATCGTTTGTAGTAAATTAATTGTGTCTTGTACTCTCTGTTTAGGACATACCTATACAGAAGTCATCCAGTACAGACATGCGGTATGAAAGGTTGCCCACAGGATATATTCGGTCGATATCTGACATTCGAATATCTTCTCCGCAAGAGGAAAAAAATAGTTTCGTCTTGGTCGCCAAAGGATCGAGTATGGACCGAATGAAAGATAATATTCCAAGTAATGTATTACCTATTATTCTAGTAAACTAACAATGATATAAAAAAAAATTGAAATTTTTTTACATGTAACTTCCTTATACCGATATGTATAAATTTTAATCAGGTGGTTGATTTCAACATCGAACGAAAAGCAATCTTTCATGCTAAAGTGATACGAAGCTAATGAAAGCCCAGAATGACCAGGCGTACTGAAATGAAAGAGGTTCTTACGACGATAATTTTCTGAGCCGTGGTTTAGTACAAAATTTGGCTCTCATGACCCACGAAACGACGAAAATCGTAGAAGCCGATGTAATAACTGCACCAGGTGAAAATAGTAAAAAACTAAAAGGTACGAGAATTATATAGTACTGCAAAAGAAAAAATTTTTTAGTCCTAAGGAATTCACTATTAATATTTCATGCACTAACGTAATTTGGATATTCGGAAAAGAACAACTTTTAAACATTAAATTCCACCAGAACCTGACACGATTTTTTTTTTTCACAGGTAATGAAAAACAGTCAATGCTGGTGAAAAACCGACTATATAGAAAGAGAACGATGATTTCGAGCAACGCCGAAGACGCATTTTCTTCGCCAAATCGCCACAAGAATCAATGGGGAAAAAAGCATTCGTTTCTACGGATTGAAATCTCGCTGATATTGTAGAGCTGTAGATACTAAATATTGTTTTATTATTTATTGGGTATCTAGAAAAGAACCAAATATTTGACAATGTATACATACTTATTTTCAGAAATAATTTTCAATCTCGTAACAATATTTTTTATTAAACGCTCTCTCTTCTTATACTCAATGTTTCCAATGATCATTCTATATATTCCAATATTCTTTTCGAATAATGTAATTTTATTTTCGAACGTCAAGTTGAACGAATGTATTATTTGATTTATGTACATATATACACGGTGTTTATACGATTATCATAGACGAAAATTCAACGAACGCGTAAGGCATTCGTAGCTTTATTTAGCGATTAGGAATGTTTTGCTTAAAAGTTTCTGATATCTTTGGTAGTTCGCACGCTAGAATCACACACCTTACAATAAACTCTAGAAATACAATAAGTATAATTTTCAAATTGATTATTAGCGACTAGACCGTTAAAAGCTATAGTGACAAGAGCGAAACAATCATTCGTGTGACGATTCGCAATATGTGTGATATAGGGAAAAAATCTATACAATTGCGATAAAAATTCCTTTGCAACGCCGAGAATCTGCATGATTGAGGATGCACCCACATCGACCGCAATCGAGTTTCGATGCCTGACTAACCGTTTGGTCTCGAAATAATTTTATTGGCGCGCTGGGATCAAAGAAATTTTTATTTTCATAAAACAGTCTTTTTAATGTACCCACAACGCTCGCTGGCACGGTGATAAAGATATTTGCATCGAATATGTGGGCGTGTGAGGAGGGTTTATATGCAATGCGGCATTACGGTAAATTTATCCACGACCGTCTCGTATATAAATATCATATACACCGAAACGTCGATGATTCGACTCCTACGTCTTTTCCATAAACATTATGTGTTTATTTCCAACGCTTCCATAGGTAGGAAATATTACGTAGCAATGAGGAATTATATGAAAGCCGTGCCGCATAGAGTCGATTTCGTGTTCGAGTCTCGCGAGACGAGCGAGGCCCCGTAAAGATATGCTAATATTCATACTTTTTCATACATTCTCGCTCCCATTCTCTCTTATCTTAAATTGCATAAAATTGAGTAAACATCGTTATAATAACGCAGTTCGAAATTTTTTTACATTTTCGCAATTGGAAGTTGATAAAGTCGATATTTCTCTTTTTTTGTTCTTTTTTTCGCTACTCTTACAGATTGGGCAGTATCGTTATTCATGGGAGAACAATTTTTAAGTGAATCCTAATACACTTTACCTATACGGGGCGATCGAAAATTATTTATACAACCATTAATGGAAGGACAGAAACCAATCATTCGGGGTAATTCCATATACCTATCGGTACAAAATGTACAGGTAATTTTGGATCACCTCGTATTCGATATGCGCAATCTTTTGTTTTCTTTTTTTTTTGTCAGATGAAAAAATTTATTCTCGATATGGAAAAATAACTACGTTTAACTGCTATAAAGAATTACACGCGCATGCATTCGACTATTATCGACCAGATGGACAATGTATCGAATGTAAGAACATATCGACGAGAGCTAATTTCGGCGAATAAATAAATAAGACGTTAATTGTTCGTCACGTATGAAAAATTTATCGAGAATATACGATTCGCGGTAAGTTCGGACCATTCTTCGATAGGTTCACCGTATTCGTTCACTGAAATGATAGAAGAATAACTCACGCGCAAAAATACGAATTACTTTGCGATATCGTTATTGCGTGTACACGCGAGAACGCACGTGGAATTTTTCCAATTTTGCAATGTAGGCAATCCATTGAAATAGAAATTTTTTCTGATATCAAAGTTAAGTCGGCCAAGCAATATTGTCGATAAACGAGTCTAACTACCGTACGAGTTATCGATACGCGCATTGTCTCCAACAAAAATTTGATAATCAATTTGCGAGAAAATGATTGTAGTGCTCGAGCGCTAATAAGTTTCGATTGCGTAACGGAAAATCATGAATGAAAGCAATTATCGTCGTTATTGTTGTTTCGCCGAAGGATACGCTTAAAATACAAACGTTTTCGCTACGATCATACACTCCTTCCGCACCACGCTACACGAAATACAATGAAACAGTTTAACGTCATTCGACGCTCGACTAACCAGTCTACAGTTTGCGATACGAAATTTGTCATTTTGTTTCACCTCTTACTCTTTTCCCGTTCTCGACTACTTGCAATTATAAAAAATAGAAATAACACGGATGAATTTAGTACATATTGTTTAAATTTGTCTTCGTCTTAGCGTAAACTCTTTTATTTTTGGCGTTCGAGGCCTATATCTGAGAGGATGAGCAGAGGGACGTTCCGTGTTGATTTTCTCCATCCATTGACTTTTTACCGAAGCAGCAGCATTCCAGTGATGGTCAGCAGTATCGCGGACACCACTCTCGTTCCGCATCCGGCGTTGGTGTTCGCTGAGAAGCAACGAAAAATTTTTCTAATTAGAATCGTCGAAAAAGACTAATGAAAAAATGGCTCGAGCGTATTTTCCCAACGAGTGGAAAATTAATTTACAAGCGCTTTCTCAACTTCCGTGTTGCTGAAAACGATACTCGAGTCTCGGTGTGGAGAGTGGAAAACGAAAGAGGAAAAAAATTGTAACCAGAGTGAAAGTTATTGTCGAACGCGATAGTATCTATGAAACGGGGGTGGTTGTATAATTGGAGAAGGGCGCTGACCGGTATTGGGTGCTACGTTTCCGACGAAAGCAACGAAAAAAAGTAGAGTGAGAGTAGCATGAGAAGGGGTCTTCAGGCGAGCGTTAAGTGAAATCTTACCTAGGATGTGCTCGGCGTGCGTGTGGCTCTGCGCCCTCGTCTCTCTACTCTCCATTACCGGCATTTTCAGGGGCCTTTCGCCCTCTATGCTGAGCTCGTTCGATTTCCAATATACGGTCGCTATCGTCGCCACGCATTTGATCTTCATGTCACCCTTCTTGAAGTGCTTCGAGCGCAGACGAAACTCCAGACCGAGCACGGCAGTCTCCAGACCCTCGCGATCTACCTCGGTGATGTGGGGCCCTTTCAAGTATTCTGGATCGACCTAATACACACACACACACATATATATATGTCTAATACAAAAGTGCACGGAGAGCGCCGGAATATAGTAGGGTACGCGTCGAGTTATCCATGAAGCACAAAGGTGGTATAGGGCCAGTAAGAACGTAGAGAGGGAACGGGAACAGGGTACACGCTACTCGACAGAAAAGTGTACCGTAGATAGAATGAAGCGTTTTCGACGTCGCGACGCTAGAGTAGTGCCCTTTCTATCCACCACGTACAAGGTATAAAGCGAGCTAGCTAGCGCGGGCAGAGCACGAAACGTGTACCTATAGATGATATCGACTTTATTATAATTTTATGTACTAAAGAGAGAAGGAACGTTCTCCTTTACTCCTCGGATGAAATCCGATTGTACCGGGGTTAGCGAGGGGGTATATAGGCGAAAACCAGTGTGCTCAACGGTGGACGATCCTCGTGCGCGATATCGCGCTCTCACGTTATCCATATTTCTACCTACCCACTCCCATACTCATACGGCCAACCTCACATTTTTTCCCCCAATGCTAGGAGATTCACGTGGGCGGAGTACGTTATAACCCCACGGCTCGTGTAACGTATATTCGCGGAGAAAGGAGGTAGGATATAGAGTATATAAGTATATCGGGAGATATACTTAATATAAGCGAATTTCGTCTGTCGTCGCGGGATACGTAAAATACGACACGGACGGTGGATTATGTATCGCCTATAACACATATCGTCCATTAAAACGGCATATATCCGAGTGATAAAACTCGAAAACCCGTCACCCCGCATCCTGATTTATCCGATCGAATTAACTCGATTAAAGTCGTATCCCTCTAGTGTGGGATCTCGGATTCACCTGGATGCCATCTTTTTTTATCGAGTAATTAAAATAGATTGAGCTAGTTCACCCTCGATTCGATTGATAATGCGAGGTATCCTATTTTCGTTCGGATGACCGGAGGAAACTCGACGACGCGTATATCGAAACGGTAGTTAATTTCGATACGGTATGTTAATTGAAAATACTTACCGGGTCGCTGTTGATAAACCAGCTGAGCATGGCCGCCGGTTTCGATTTAACCGATGTGCAATTAAACCGGACCACGTCCGAAACTTGGTATCGATGTCTGCCCGATCTACCGGTGATAATAGGTCCTTCCTCCGGCAGGGCTATTTCGAGGGACATAAAATTAAATTAAACCCCGGTGTTACTCTGCCGTGTGGATGGCTTTCCGACGTCGTTCCTCGTTCGTGCATGTGTCCAATGCACGATGGTAAAAAAGGGAGAGAGAAGATCGAGAGAAGAATAAAATAAACGACGCATAAATATTCAATCGTCGTTTTCGGTCCCTCTATATACTGCATAAACGAGAAACGAGGTCGGGGAACGTTCGACGATATAAAAAAAAATTTCGAGTTTGGCTAGAAGAATAAAAAAAAAATTGAGCAAAATTGAATTTTCCAGTTCGTTTGAATATTTATCTCGATCGAACGAGACAAACGATATTTGATTTTTTGCCAGGCGCGATATGTCGTTCATAAAGTAGAGGGAAAAAAACTATGTCAAAGAGATAATGGAATTGTCCCTTACTCTATTTCAGTGTTTTTCACATTGTTCTCGTGTGGTATGAATATTTGCCAATGATAACCTAGATAACACGAGGTGAGAGGTGAGAATAAAATCCCCGCGCTCTCTATTTCTCTCGTTAATTCACGGACGATGTAATGAATATATCATAATTATCGGATGTTAAATGAAATACGAAGACAGCGTACCAGTCGCGAGTGCATATCGATTGCTGGCGAACGCTATCGTCACCTCTGTGTGTGTGTGTGTGTGTGTGTGTGTGTATGTGTGTGAATGCTAATTATAACCGTCGAATATTTTTACCTTCTGGCAATCTTATTACTTGTATTCTTTTCGATCATTTTTTCCCCTCTAACATTGAGAGAAATGATGAAAAGTCGTTTAATATTCTTACCAACTACCAACATATCCGAATGATCGGAAACTGTCTGAAAGGACGGAGCCTCAGCGGATACCTCGCATCTGTAACGTCCTGAGCTCATCAAATTGACAGAGTTCAGCACAACCGAGCGCTCTGAGGAATTGTGAATCTGCAAAAGTTGAGTAGAGAATGAGATAATAACAGGCGCACTTGAAAGAGAACGAGTTAAAATTTCGTCAAAAACTGATTAATAGTTCGGTCGAAATGAAGATATTATAGTATACATCGGTTGTATTTACCCGGATTCGAGCGAGCTGTTGTTTTATCATTAACGTTATAAAATTGTTTTTACGGGGCGAAATCACATTTACCGGGTTGAGAGAGTATAGGGCGGGACAAGAAAGAGAGAGAGAGAGAGAGAGAGAGAGAGGCAGACAGACAGAAAGAAGAGAGAAAAAAATTTTCAATCTACATTTATTAAAATCTGAAATTGAAATTTTGCGTGATAAACGATTTCGTTATTTCGAATTTTTAATTATACGCGAGCGAGGACACGAACGAGAAAGAGAAAAAAAGAAAGAGAGAGAGAGAGAGAGAGAGAGAGAGAGTGAGATGGAGTTACTAAGCGAATGCCGATATAACTGCAAAAACTTTACCGGCCAACTTTGCTCCGGAATATCAAAGAATCGGTTAGAGGGCGAAAGAGAGTCTTGATGAAGAAAAGGAAAACAGAGAAAGACCGTAGCTTCCTAATTATTATTTTTGCTTCTTTAACCATTTTCGAAGACAGAAATCTTTCTTTTCCGTTCGTGCGACGAAATAAACGATAAGACGATAACGTCAAAGATGAAAGAGATGTTTGCACACCGATAATCGAGGCCAGCAACGGAGCCTTCGGGATTCGTGAAATTCTCAGAAAACATACTCACGTCTACGCTTACGCCAGGCAACGCGAACACCAGTACCGGCGGCATGTCACGCGGTACGTATCGGTAAAATTCATTTCCGTCTTTATACCACTTGACGGAGTATAGGGTCTCTCCGTCGAGGTTGAAGTTGCACTCGAGGCGAATATTCTGTCCACGGACGACGTGTTGCGGTATCACAAGGTCCAGCATCCTGAGGCCAGCTATTTCTGAAAGCAGCAAGTGTTGAGTATATATATGTGTGTCACCCTTCTACATGTATGTATAGGTATATACACATGGCACGCGAAACGTATATATACGCGAGAGGTAGGGTGGGTGCATTCTGACGTGACGACGCGTGACGTCGATAATCGCGTATAGAGCGAGCTGAAAAGAGGGTTTTCGCGAGCCGTTAAAATGACTTCCGTCGCGCGCGAGCTGCGCCGTTAACCGCACCGAATCATGCTCTATATACACGTATAAGCATATATATATATATATATATATATATGTACATTTCATGCGAGAAGCACACGATTCATTTTACGAAACGTGCGCGTGCTACCGTAGAAAAATATGAAAACCCTATTAGGTATTGAATGGGTAAAAAAAACTAGCCTCTATAGGAATTTCTTACTTTCTCTTCCTCTTACTACCTTCGCTTTTCTTTTTTCTCGTTCTCTTTCCTCTTTTTTATTACCAGGGCGCGTGGAGAAGCACGGCCTTGAGAGAAGGGCTGTAGGCGAGGAAAGAGCGCGCGAGAGAGATAGAAACGATGGCACTTATCGTCCTTCATCGCGACGTCGACGACTACTATTCACCGATGTTGTCTTCAAAGATAAAAAGAAAGGAGAAGAAAGTAGGAGAAGAAAAAGAGGTGGAAGACGAAAGCCACTCGAATTAAGATTCTAGTGCGCTCGAGAGGCAAGTATTGCGTCGTTATTTCGTGAATGAGCGTAAAACGCAAGATAGGGTTGTACTAGGGTGTAACGTGACGTATAAAGAAACTTCCCAAGCTGAATTAAACGTCAAAAGAGATAAAACTGGTAAAAGTGTTTAGTTGACTCAGAATGGTTTTCTTCAGAACTTTTTGAGAAAAAAGATTTTCGAAAATTGGTAGTTGTTACGCAATTTAGAGTTGCACATAGATCGAAGCTGATTTGATCCTTTGCAAGATTTATAGCATATTGCAAGCTAGATGACGATCCACGCGCGCGCACATTCGCTCAGTGGGCTGTATTTGTATATTAAGCCAGTTCACATTTTACCCCAGCGGGGTTGGCCGCGATACGCAGGGGCTTATTATTATTAACGCGACGCGCGAGACGTTGAAATAATTGCGCTCGGAGCAATCCGTACCTACTCGAAGACGAGGGACACCGTCGACCGTATCGAACTTGAGCCGCTCTTGGTATTAAAGCCCCGTGTGTATCCGCGTGTGTAGCGGTGTCATCGGTGAGCGTGCGCGCGTCGCAATAGTCACGGATGACCCGGTTTATCGGTACTAAGGACACGCCGCTTCGCTCCGGCTAGATTAATAGCGCAATTATGACCGTGGGCGTACGTACAAAGCTGCGGTGCGAATAGCGTATATCGTATATAGCAAGCCGAGGATTAAGTCGCCAACATATCGCTACCGGAACACTCGCGACCCGTCCTGGGAGCTACAAAGAGAAATCGAATCCCTCTTTATCGGCTAAACGCGATGAGAAATCGTATAGATGGGATAAATTTTGCAATTTCGCGAAGGAACACAAAGCCGTTATTACCCGAATCTCTAACGAATTTCCATGAGTTACTCGACGAACTAAGAAAATAATAACCGATGGGACAGAAATCCTTTAGAGTACTTTCCACTCGACGAGGTCTAGTCCGATTAGACTACTGGGGCTCGAAAAATACGCAAGGTATGAACGCCAGTTGCTCTTTAAGAAAGCAACAAAATTCAGTAACCACACGACCTTTGTTATGCCGAACTCATAGTATTCGACGTTTTCTATGCAATGAAATATACGTTGTGTAGTATGTTTTCTCGAGAAGATTCACCAAAAAGTTCCTCTCGTCGGTAGACAGGTCAGCGTCACACATCCTCAGTAGTCGGGTCGGGTCCAGTGACGACTCTCCTTCTATCTCATACAGTAGAGTCCACGTCTCCGAATGCGAGAGAGTTTACGCACGTCCTTCATCGATCACGATTCCAACGAAAGAGAGCGAGTCTTCCTGGTCAATTAAATTTGGTATGCCGTGAGACGGCGGTTGTATTCCGCGTAACGCGATTTGGACGTACATGAGTACAGAGTATTATTTCGCGCCGATACCATTGCAGGGGATGGTTGGTAACCTATTCTCCTTTCTCACTGACGAGTTTTTTACTCTGGAAAACTTTTATCAGGATTTTTGAATAAAAATACTTCACGGTAAGAGCGCAACAGATCGCTATATTCTACAAGGAACGAAAGTAAAATCGCAAAACACCACCGAGCTCGGTATCTTTTCAGCAATCCATTGAATTTTGGAAACATTCACCGTGTAAAAGCCGTCTCTTATCGATAAACTATACGACGTATCGAGTTCCCTCTATGTGTCGTGAACGAGGGAAAGAGAGGGGAAACTAAATCTCTCACCCTTTTTTCACTCATCGAAGTTTGAAAATTTTCGAGAAAAGAGAACGCGAGAGTGGAGGATCTTCCTTCCCCGATGGTAAATTACGGATCGATTTCGACGATATCATTGTAAGGATAGTCGCGCGACCGAACCAATAGCGTTCTCTCTTTTGAGAGAGAGAGAGAGAGAGAGAGAGAGAGAGAGAGAGATACAATGAGGAAGGAAAAACTGAGAAAGAAAAAGAAAAGAGAACGCTCTTATCCCGGTCGAACGCACGTACCGCGATCCTCTCCTGGGGCAGAACACTCGCGCTATCTTTTTCCAACCTCTTTTTTCCTCTCCGATCTCACTGATTCCGCAATGATTATCGCGATTGACCCGGTTCTACGATACCGTAGGAGAGCACGATGTAGATTAACCGTACGATTAATCGGCTTGGGCGCAGGGTAAGAGGGACTGTATGAGAGGATCGGAAAAGGAGAGCTCCCTTGCGAGAGACAGAGACGAGAAGTGAGACGAGGAGCGATCGCGGGATAGTGGGGAAAGAGACGAAGGTGCGCGAACAGAGACAAAGGAAGTCGGGAGAGTAATAAGCGAGGAAATTGGAGACGAGAACGGGTGTGTTGAGAGCAAGCGAGAGAGAAGGCTACGATGACGGCGAGTCTCGTGCAACTCGACAGGATCAAAGTTCTCCCCCTGTACTCTCTTCAGCCCCCTCCCCCTCCCCCCGTTCCTCTACGCCCCGTGGGCGATTAACGTGTCCGTAATTATCAATAAAGTAGAGGTCTCTCCTTTCACCGGCTGTCGGCCGGCCCGTTCGATGAACTAATTAATTTCGTAAACGATTAATCGACCCGGCAATCGATACTCGTGTGACTAATACCAGTAGATCGGACGACAAATCGTAACTCGCCGTTGAAAATAATTATAAATTTACCGCTATCAGGGAAATTATCCGATGCGCCGAAGGTTTCGTAATATTGATTATGAAGAAATAGGTCTCTTAATGATTGAAAGAGAATCGAGTGTACGGTTTAATAATTTCGCGGTTAATTCATAATCGGTGTACGGCGAAGGTGGTCCGGGACATTATTCAATTGTCAATGTCCTCGCTGAACGATGATAACTCGCAACCCTCTGGCTTTCTATCCAGCGTGCGCTCTCGAACAGGAAAAGGGCGTACGTTGTACCCTTATTCATTCTCTGCGTACTCGTGTCTACGTCACCCACGCTGCCTGATTCACCCCCGCCTGAAGTGTACATCGAAAATCCAAACCCGGCGAGCTCGAGCTATATCGTCAACCATCTACCTCTTTGTATCAACGATTTTATGTAATACATAAACTGAGCGTACACGAACATATAAGGAACAATTTTTTTCGCGATGAAAAATGAGAGCGAACGTGAAAAAGCAAGACAATGAGAGAAAGCGAAAGGTAACGCGATGACGAGAAAAGAATGAAGTACCACAATGTAAGACGTTGAACAGCAATTCTTTTGTCGCCCAACGGCTTCGTTTTTTTCGCGTCTCTTCCTCGATCTTTCTCTCTCGATCTTTCTCTCTCTCTCTCTCTCTCTCTCTCTCTCTCTCTCTCTCTCTTCCGAACGGCCACTTTTCAAGAAACAATTACGAGGCCGCGCGAATTAGAAACGGCAGAGTACGTAACGGTACGTCGCTCTACTCGGAACGCACAAGGAGATTGATAGGATTAATTAAATTAACGCTCATTCGCCCTACTTGGGATATTTATACACTAGCATCAATTGAGAGTTAGTTTTTTCAACGCTCAACACCCTCCTTTACTTCCTATCTTTATCGGTGCGAATGAGAGAGAAGGAGAATCAGAATTTTATCTTTCTTTTTTCTTTGCGATTTAAATTTAATATCGTGAACGCGCCACGCGTCGTAAATTCTCTCCTCGTTTCTCTCTCTCTCTCTCTCTCTCTCTCTCTCTCTCACTCGCTCGCTCGCTCGCTATTTCTCTGCTCTTTTTTTCAACATTTTGTCCAAACATTTCGGACGGGCACCATCGTGCATAATGCCCGTTTAATTTCGCCACAGAATGCAAATCTCGCCGAATTGGCATCGTAGACGTAACCGTCGCGCGTTCGCGTCTGTAAATATAACGCAGTTTCGCCTTATCGGTCGTATTTTTAAAATCGCGTTTCGTAATCGCACATAACCGGTGCGCGATCGTAAAATCGCAAGATTAAAAACGCCCGGTCCGGACGCGTGCACAAGCTGCCGCGTCTCGCTAGCGCCCGCGCACGAGCGGTACGATATAACGACGGTAATTTCGTCTGCGTAATAACACAGCGTCATCAATCGCGATTCAACGCCGTTAACCCCTCCCCCGACATTTTTTATTTGTCACGTTTGTTCGTTTCGAGTTTTGACCCGTACTGAGTCTCCTACTATAAACATGTATCCACATATACGTATGCATGGTACAGATTTTTATGATATTTTTGCTTGCTAATCGAAAAGCACGAAGCGGTCGTGCGAGCGCGATTCGTTCGGACAATCAATCGTCCGTGAGCGGTTAATCGACGTACGGATAATTAAACGCGCTCGGAAAAATCGACGAGGCACGTGAGACGGGATGATCGCAGTTTTTATCGTATCACGATGCCAGTTTAATTACTTTTTCTAATTTTCGATATTCCCCGTTAAAGGGAACGAATGAGAATCGGCGGGACAATTAAAACGTTAAAAAATAGCGAAGGAAAAAAATATTCACGTTAGGCGAGATGTAGAAAAAGAGGATAGGGAAATGAGGAGAAGAAGAAAGAGAGAAGGATCGGATTGTTATTATCGCTCTGAACGTTTAAGCGGATAAATCATTCGTCGGGCACGCCACTCTCAACGCTCAGAAAACCCCGTTTATTTATAAACTGTTAAAGCTAACGAACCGTTGCGGCTACTGGTCCAATACGATTATTAATTAACGAGGAGTCAATATTTGCCCTCTCTCTCACTCCTACTCTCTTTTCGCACAGAACACTCGCAGTGTATACGTCGTTTCTCTGTGACGCGGACTCGTTCGTATTTTTACTCGATCTACGCTACGTCGATTTTTCTCTCCTCGCTCTCTCTCTCTCTCTCTCTCTCTCTCTCTCTATCTTTACTATTCACAAACACCATTAACTCGATCAGTGATATCGGACATATGTCCCGAGATAATCGCGAAACGTTCGTGAGAACCCATAACATTCACTTTGTCAATCATGTGTGTCTATGATGAAACTCGTACATTTCTCTTTTTGTTATTCATTCGTTTATATGAAACAACCACGATCTGAGGTTACCCGACCTCTATACGCGGTGTACAAGCGAACGAATATCCCCTCACCCCGCTCATCCCCTAGGAATCACGAGGTTAATCGCAGCGCGCAAAGACACCGAGAGGGTTGAACGTCATACAACGGACGAGATCGCGGATACTGGACCGTAACCAATACGGATGTCGATCCTTGAGCTTCTCTCTTATTTTTACTCCAACACCCCCCCTTCCCTTCCTCACATTCACTCGCGACGAGAATTGTTTCTGTTGTTTCCCTGTTTTCTTCTCGCCTCACAGTCCACCGGAACCCTGATTGTTTTATTTGGACTAGAGCGTGTTTTTCTCCTTTCTCTCTTGCTCTACTCGCTTCTCACCCACGTCAGTTCGTTCCTACGCTCCTCCTCGAAAAGAAATCGAACGTAAGAAAAGCAAGATGGTGGAAAGGAACAGAGAGATAAAAGGAGAAAATAAACAAAAAATAGAAAATGCAAGGTGGAAAAAACTCAGTACAATAATAGAAAAAAAGAAGATAAAGATGGTAGGCGTTGTTAGCGACTGCGTTAAGCGGCTTACCTCGAGAGGGAGTAAGCGAGTGGGAGGAGGGGCTCGGAGTTGGTGGAGTTGCAACGTGCTTTTACTTCGAATAAAGGCTTAGTACGGCACGGGCGACACCTGTGCTTTATGACCGCGGATCGGCCGTGTCTCTCGCGGCGGCTCGGATAGCTATGAGGAAGAGACAGTCAGGAAGAGTCGTCGTAGTATGTGTGCGTTTATCTATATATATATCCTCTTTTATTTTTCGATGATACGACGAAATATATCCCCGAGACGTCATTGTGCGAACGCAATAAACATCCTATAACGCGACTCTCGTACGTGCCAGTATGCATTCGTACGTGTAACTTTCCTCGCTCTTTCTCTCTCCCTCTCTCTCCACGCTTCTATGTTGCGAAAGTAACGCACGGGGGACGTTACGTTACGTATTTTTCTACTGAAGCCCCACGCGAGTAAGTACATCGGAACGAATGGAACGGAGAACCGGAGGAGTCGTATCTCGTGTGCTCGCATATATCGTACTCGAGTATTTACGTCGGAAATATGGCTGCGTAAGAAAGAGAGAGATAGAGAGGAAGGAGGAGGCAAATTCCGTAGCGCTTGATGCTCCGATGCGTTGTCACCCTTGCGTAAATTACGATCGACGATTGCAAAGGAGATGATGAAAATTGAGTAATTCTAGTATATCTATAAATTCTCGACAAACAGAGTTGTCAGGAATTTATAATAATAATAATAATGATAATAATAGTAACGAGGAAGAGATTATCATCCGTTGCAGGCATCATTATCATTATCATTCCAGCAGTGATAAACCGCCAAGGAAGTTTCGCTTTTAGAGAATACCTATTTGTTTCGATAAAATCGAGATATAGTTAGCAGTTGAAGACAGCGAGAGAGAAAGAGAAGCCACGGCTATAAGAAGTCACGAGCAAATGAAAATTTGATAAATCTTCCACGAACGGTTAATCCGATCCTATTTCAAGGCACGAGTAATATTATCTTAGTTTCTTGAATCCATTCTCTCTGGCAATCCTCGTTTGGGAACACCGAGAAACGAGGTGTGGTGAGCGCGCTTTAAAACGTATTAGGATAATGTTTTGCAAACTTTGTTCAAAAGTAAAAAGTGAACATTTTTTCGGAGAAATTTTCCAAAAAATTCCGTGACGAACAGATCGCCGACAACTAGAAAACAACTTTGAGAATATTATCAGAGTATATCACAGATAACTGCTTCCCGTACGTTATTTTACTGGGGCCCGAAAACGATTGAACGAGTAAAGTGTTAATATCCGTATGAAAGCACGGTTCATTGGCTAAGAAATGTTTCAAACCCACTATCTAACGTGAAACAGGAGTAGCCGAAAAAAAGAACCGCGAGAATAAGGAAATCAAGGTAACAAAATTGTTGTCAGGTGTTTCAAGCGTGACGAGGCTGAGTCTCGGAAGCTTGATTTCCTCCTCGCAACACGAAGCGGAGAAAAGTAGGAGAGAGAGAAGGGTATACCAAGAGACACGCGAGTGTTCCGTGCATCCGAATGGGAAAAGGGCGTACCTTGTACGTTTCGCCTCTTATTCATCGCGAAAGGCACGCGGTGGCTGCTCAAGTGGATACCCCCTCTATTGCTTCGAATACGTCGGGTCGCGTGGCTGTTCTATCCGTCTCGGTCCTCTCGGTAACAGACGAAACGAGCGACACTGAGTCACCAGAACAATCCCGACCCCCTGTGTCGTTCAATATGCATGAGTTATCATTCGTAACGCTCGCGGAATGAATCATAAATTCGTGGCGTTTCCCGCACTCGTTATTTCACTCTTCACATCTTTCTTCAGATCCCCTACACGTCTGCTTTCTGTTTCTCACTCAGATATACTCAATTTTTCTTCGTCTATCGTTATTCTCATCCTTTCACTTCAATTCGTTTTTCCTTCTTTCTCGGTCGGGCTTCGTTGCTCTGTTTGATTTCTCTCCACCGATTGTCTCCGTCGAAATCGTTAACTTCGTCTCCCTCTCTCTCTCTGTCTCTCTCTCTGTCTCCATCTCTCTCTCTCTCTCTCTCTCTCTCTCTCTCTCTCTCTCTCTCTCTCTCTCTCTCTCTCTCTCTCTCTCTCTCTCTCTCGTTCATCCTCTCTCCGTTGGCACTCGAATAGCCCCGACAGTGATACACCAGTCCGGAAGCCGCCCACGTCGATTTAACCGAGATGCGGCGGCGGCTCGTAAACAGCGATTTCGTTCGGCCGAGCGAAGAGGGCCATCCGGCCCGTCCCACCCTCTAAAATGCGCGCGTGGTAGAGAGAGAAAGAGAGAGAGAGGAGGGGGGGGGAGAGAAAGAGGCAGATAGCGAAGCCCGTGATTTGCTACGAATCTGGGGTAAACCGTTCGACAAATCACATCGCGGGTATAAAGGGTTGCGGATGTACTTCGGTCGACGCGGGTATCGATTCCATCCTACGGAATTTCCTCTCTCGTTGAGAGAAATACGCGTCCACTAGGTGCGCCCTGTTTATATACCACCTCCCAATTTTTCTTTCACTTTTTCCACCCTCTTTGGAATGCGAAATCCGTTCGTTGGGATTAATAACGTTGATGATGCAAACTGTAGGAACGAGAAATCCATAGACGAACAGCGAGAAAAACATATAACAATTTTCAATAAATCTTAATGCACGCCTCCATTGTTCGTATTCATTCAAAAAGATTTAAGAAGGCTCGTTTAAAACTCATTGTCAGTTCACATTTCGATACTACATAGTGAAATGATGGCTATTGAACAACGAACTTTTCTGCAACTTTTTCTTCGGCCTCGTGTAGAATCTACATGTTTTGAATTAGTAAAGTCGAGACGACGATTCGATTACGTTTTATAATGTCCTACTGAGCACTGGAACGCACCAATATCTAGTATCATGTCTCAGATACAATCGTCGGAACGAAACGCAACTGCATTATTCAGGCCGAGATGGAGATTCGCTGTACGAATTAGAAGTCGCTCAATAATTAGTGAACTCGGTGTGCGAGTGAGAGTCCCGGTGTCCCATCGCAGTGACGTTCTACGAGGACTTTTCTGGGTTTTCCTCGTGCAATAATTCAGATTATGAGAGCCAGTTTAATGCGTAATGGTCATTACGATTTCAGGGAAAACCGACAAGCGAGAGCGTTACACGCTCTAACAATTCGATCCTGCGTGAATACCGAGTATGTACGAGCTTCGCGTTACCCCTTCGTACTGTGAATAAAAAAATCAAACGGGCAGAGTAAACTCAAATAACTCCGGCCATCCGATTTTTTCTTTCTTGATCGGTTGTAACTTCCTCATTGAAATAATTCACCTCCTAACAGCAAATCTGAGTAGATGAATTTATTATCGTCGATTCGAAAAGTACCTTTATATATATATATATATATATATATATATATATATATATATATATATATATATGCAAATTATATCGATCGTGAACGTCTTCGATTAGCGAATAGGTATGTTACACTTAGGAAATACACATTCGATTTAATAACTATTCCTTTAATAATTTAAGATACAAAATCGAGATTCTGCGCGCGATCAGAAAGTTTTAAAACCGGTATCGATATTGCATACACCAACCACCGAAAATTGCCTGATAACGGTTAAGTATACAAAAAAAGCGCGAAAAAGAGAAAAGATTGAAAATGCAAGGTATTCGAGGGCGAGATTACTTATATCAGGGAGTTACATGTAGTATCGCCCAAACTCGGTGCTGTAAAGCGGTACAGGCATTCGCATGGTACAAGGAGGCTGTGTAAAATTTAGATCCGGATTATGTTGAGAATTTTATTCAAACTCCCCTCTCTAAGAAGAAAACGTTCCAAGTAGTGGTGTACACTCGAGAGAAGTATGACGTTTTTCCTTCTCGGTTACACCACAACCCAAACTAGCTCGCAAATCGAAAGAAAGAAGAGGGCTGAGAGGGATATAGATAACGAGAGATACGAGCGCGCGCGATGTAACTGTTTGTCTTTGTATTTAAATTCTCTGGTGGGGTAGAGGCTTGGTAAAATCCGGCTGCATACACTTACGGCTCGTCGGCTCGGGTCTTACCTCCGGCACTGTACGACAGATTCATGTTACGCTCTGGAAAAACTCTAGAGAGCGGTCTCGTTGTCCGCAATTTCACATTCATAACCGAGCGGAATGAAATTATTTTATTTCGTGAAATTACATCTTTTCGCCAGGTTGAGCAATATTCCATGTTACCCATAGCGTGAAACATTCATTACCGGTGTATTAGAAATAAAGAGTCCAGATTGAGGTTTGTACGTGCGAGATTCTATTTTTGTTTGCTGTTCGACAGTCACGTAATTAACGGCTTTGATCAACCTTGCGCCTGCTGAAAGCTCAACGTAACCGTATGATTACGCGGAAATTCGACCTAAAAGCGTTTATACTATTTGGCGCGACCGGTCGAAACCTATTAGATAATTTGTGCATAGTCATAAGCGGCATTAATCAAATGGGCAGTGAGCGTCCGCGCCCCGTCTCCTGCCCTATCGCGTTGAGTTATTACCGTCGACATGAAAATCGACGCCCGTTCGAACGAGATGAGTCCCTATTTACATTTATAAATGTACACGTCGAACTGAATTACCGTGATTTCGAATCGGTATATATAGTGTATCGGTGTATCTGTACAGCCCACGGCTGATGACGAGTCGATCACGCGATAGAGCGACAAAGAAAGATGCAAACAACGCTGTATGTACACGGGAGAAAACAAAAGAGCGGTGAATTATTTTAACACAAGCGAAATCGTAAGCCCGAATCGCATCGCTAGATGAAATATGAGTTCAGATAAGGTCTTGAAGAATAACCCCGAGCGTATAAGCCAGCTGCTCCACCCTACACCAAATTTTATCGTTCTTAAAAGTTATAAATCGGTTCTATTCGATCGTCTCGATAGGCACTGCCACCAATTTCTCTATTCTAACTTTTTAAATATCTAATATCGATATATGTATACATATATACAATAAAAATTGATAAGTAGATATTAGGGGCAAGTCCAGCGCACGATTCGGTACACTCGATTCGTCAATTCCCACTTTCCACGCCATTCGTTTCACTAACTTCCTCTCCACTTTTGGTCGTCCATCCGCTCTACTTTCTTCTCCCTCTCCCTCTCTCTCTCTCTCTCTCTCTCCCTTCTCACTATCAGCCTATCTATCTCTAACTCCCTTTGTTCCCGCGCTTGCGTGAAATTTATGCCGCGATTTGCCCTCGTCCATCGTCGCTCGTCGCCTACCTCTTGCGAGAGAAGGAGGGCGCGCTCGTGTGACGCTGTCGAATAAAAGAAAAAACCGAGGGCCAAAAAAATAGTAAAAAAAGGAGGAAGGTAGAGAGAAGAAAAAAGCCTCAAAAGGTATAGTCTCGCGATCCCAGAGAAAACGGGTATTAAGGATGATGCCCGTAGCTATCGAGTTTTACGTCTCATCTAGCCTCCGAGCTTATAACCGCGGACTTGGTGTAGCACCGAGATGAAGGGTGCCGTACGAATTTTACGAACGAGTCCTTGACGTTTCCAACCGCGATGTGTGTGTGTGTGTGTGTGTGTGTGTGATCTTATTTTCTTTGGCAGACAACTTCCTCACGAGATTCAAATAAGCACAGTCAAGCAAATGGACCCAACGCACACGATTCGTCGACTCTTTATCGACTTTTAAAACTCGAGAGTCGTGATATGTTTGTATTATATATATATATCTATACATAGTATATTATCCCACGCGTTATTCTCAGCTTCCTTCACTTCCCTCACTCTTTTCCTTCTCTTTTTTCATCCACTCTCCGCACAGTTTTTGCTCGCGAAACGATAGGAAACTTTATCGAGAGCGTACGCAATTTCCTTTTTTCACCCCTCAGCGGGTTT
>NCVS01000773.1:30471-44900 GCA_003055095.1 Goniozus legneri
AGAATGCCTAAACAACAAATGAAAGGTACCTAATGGAGTTTAACCGCCGCTATACACGAATTCGCGACAAATAAGAAATTCGATCGTAAAAAAAATAAACCAGCTAGAACAAGAGCGCACGCGCTCCATTCGCCGAAAGTTTCGAGTTACGGCAAGACGTCGAGGTTTTAGTGGTTCCCCGCGTCTTATATATTGCTCCTTTTTTATATTTATTATCATCCACGATCGTTAAAAACTATTCGACCGTTACGAGTCACAGCAGCCAGAGGCTTACACTTGTCGATTACGTCGAAATTATACGTTCCATTGGAGAGAGCAGGTAGCTGGGTTGGAGAAAAAAGCTTTCGTTCAGAATTTTCATTTAAAGTCTAGATTACCGGATATAACTCTCTCGGCGTGTTAAGTGCCTCGTTCACGTAAGGAAGAAAAATTCTTTAATTCGCGAGATTTCGTCCAGGAGAAATTTGTTCTCCCTCCTCTCCCCTTTTACTCTTTTTTAATACTCGTTTTACTTTTTTTTGAAAGACGTTGAAAAGAGGTTGTTCTAATTAAATTATTAGTAGATTAATGATTAGGTTCGTAGGATGTATTATATGTATATGATGATTAACGACACTCTATTATTCTAGTGCACTCGAATAATTACTTGTTTTGATAATAAAAAAATAAATTCTGAAACTCAATCGTATGAAGCAAAGTATACTCGATGAGTTATTTTTCTTTGCGATAAGTTCGAAATATCAATAAGGTTGGAATTGCGATTTGGGGTAATCGAACTGAGAGAAAGAGACAGAGGGAGAGAGAGAGAGAGAGAGAGAGAGCGAAAAGTTGCCATAGATATTATTGCAAATCCCTGATACGCGGTAAATGCGATAAAATTTCGTAAGTTTCTAGCGTTCGAGAGAAAACCGGTGGCGTGCGCGGGTCGTCGCAAACTCGATGCAATATTCAAATCCGTCGAGTTGGAAGTTTATTAAAACAATTACGTCCTGTCGTATATAAACGGTCGCCTCGTTAGAGACCGAGGCAAAAAAGCTTACACGACCGTTACAAAAAGGTACGAATCAGAGTCTATTAAGAATGGTAAAAATATGAAAAAAGGTGAAAAAAAGTTCAATAGGACTTAAAATAGGAAAAAAATATACCGGAAAACAATTCCGTTTTTCTACACGACTAACCTTATTTTTCTATTCCCCTACCACACACCTCGTTCCATCTTCGGTTTCTATTTTTATACCCATGGTTCGAACGGTAACCACGCGTGGGAAAATTTACTTTCAAGCGTCCTATATTAGATAAAAGCCGCAAAATACGTTTCTCCTCGGTTTGCGAGAGTGAGATCGAGAGAGAAAGAGGCGGAAAACAGGATAGGAAAACCCGGTGGCTTTTGGAATTGAAGCTTGGGCGCACTGGCGGATGGCGAGTAACGTCGGGAAAAATTGACTCGCGACAAGATATTGCTCGGCTCTAGCTCGGTTTTTGGCGAACAAACAATTTCAGTACAATCCACTTTTATTCATCGTAGATAAATAAAAAGTCTCTCGATTGTTCGCACAAAGAGAGAGAGAGAGAGAGAGAGAGAGAGAGAGAAAACGAAACCGAAAGGAAAAGCAAGAAGAGAAGAGATGAAGGAAATAAATCTGCATTAAATCCGGCTAAGGTATCGCTCATCCTCTTTGTTGGAAAATCTATTCAATATGCCTGTGACAGTTCCGCGACGATAAAGCCCCCAACACAAACGACATAAGTGTACGGTAGCGCAACAGAGCTGATACCCTGTCCGAAAATGAGCTGAAGAGGATTTTAGCTAGCGAGAGAAAGAGAGAGATAGCGATGGAACAAGTGGGTGAGATATCTTACCGAAAACAGCTGGTCACGAAATAACATTTGCCTGGGCATGAAGATATCGATCTTTACGGGTCGTGTTCCTGGTGGGCCGCGAGTCCACCGAGGCGGACTTCCTGGCCTGAGGCGAACCGGAGCGAACGCACGCGCTAGTGAGAGAGAGAGAGAGAGAGAGAGAACACTCGGTAGTTTCTCCAAGGGTGGATGGGAGAGTGGCTTAAGTACAGTTCGGTGAATAGAAGCAAGGCGACCAGGTCGCGGTGGTGGTGGGGGCTGTTGAAGGAGAGTTTCGAGGGTCCCGGGGATCCTATCGAGGATTCGGTCGCGCGTGAGTCGCAGGTGTTGCACTGCGCGACGAAACTAGACTGACCCTTCGCGAGAATGAGAGAGAGAGAGAGAGAGAGAGAGAGAGAGAAAGCAAGAGAGAAAAGGAGAGAGTGAGAAAGAAGGATGGTCCGTGAACGCAACTGGCGTGTTCGATAAAGGTCGGTAAATTACGCCGGGGTGAGTATTAGTTTACGGAAATCGTACGCCGTTCGCGCCACGAATGAAGCCCGAAGTGTGTGCCCGTAGTATACTCGCAAAACGACCAAGAACGGCCACGCGCTCGCCATCCACACAGGGCAAACGGTGTCGCGTGTCTTGGGTGCACCCTCTTAACTCGCTACTACCGATTCGAGCTTCTGCGTTTCCTCTACTCCCTTCTCGCTCTATAACCAGGACATGAAAAAGAGCTACGCGTAAAACCGAGCAGGCAAATCGATCGATGGCTCGTAGAGAAACCGTAAGCCGCCTGGAAAACGAGAACCTCGATTTTTCCTCACCCCTCGCAGTTTCTTTTACCTCGTTACTACCGATGCTCTCGACCCCTTCCTCACCGATTCACCTCAATTCACCCCCTCCACACCGTCAAGACGTCCTTCGCGGAGTACCTATCTTCTTTTCTTCCCTAGATCAGCGTGAACTATCACCCGATCGTTTGCTTACCCCTGCCTTCTCTCCATTCTCGCAGACATCCCCCACCCTCCTCTCACTCTCTCTTCCTTCATGCATTCGTCTCTCACCTTAGAAGCGAAGAATTAGATTACGACGATCTTTGAAATTGTACTACCGATCGCTGGGGAAATTCGCCGAGCCGTATACCGCCGGTAATAAGGTTACGACGACTTTCGGAGAATTATTTGTCGCCCTCTTTTTCTTTTTCTCTCCCTCACTCTTTTGTTACGTCATTCCTTATGACCGACCAAGTTATAAATCGCGAATTTTCGTCCGGCAGTTCCCGAGAGTTTCTCTCGAATTGATTCGGTCGTCCGTGACGGGAAAATTTGTTACCCAGATTTTTATACGACTTAATTTATTGCGATAATCGGGAAGTGGGAAAATCTTCGCTTTCTCGTTTTACAATTGTAACAATTTTTGTTGTTTATCGTGCGCAAAGCACGGAAATTTTGTTTTTCGAATGAAATTTCACGTTCGGAATTCAAAATCCTCCCACTGTTCCGCGGGACACTAGTTATTAGTGTTAATGAATGAAATGAATGGAATCTGCGATTTGATCGTATTCATTGACTCATAAAGTTCCATCGGCAGTTCTCTCTTTATCTAATAACTTATCTCGTTTGTTTGTTGATTTTCGCACTTCGATAAGTACATTGGGTTAATAATCGAAGTCGTATGGGACGAATGGTTTGCCCGATTTTCAATTAGATATCGTTCTCGTTACGAAATTCGTGCCGAAAGACCTGTGGGCAATATCACACGTCTTTCCTGCCCTTGACGATAACCCAGTGGAAATTTCCGCGGTTAACGTCGTTATGCAAATTTTTCATTTTCCCATTTGCGCTTTATTGCGATCGTTTAAAACTTCGTTTATTCGGATATGGGATTTAACAATTTTATTATTTATTCTGTCTGTCTGTCTGTCTCAGCCCCCCACGCCTTTTTACCTCTTTCCTTTCGTATACAAGTCATATATTTTCGATGTTTTTTTTTGTAACCCGTTCCAGTTCCGGACGTATCTTTTTCACGTAAGTTTCATTATTAATCTAACGCTATAGCTCAAATACAAATTTAATAAGATACCAAATATTAAAAAGCGCAATATATTTTATTTGTGAAAATATCTCACGTATATGAGCGGCACACGAGACGAGAACCCGTTGGCATTGTACACGAAACTACCGCAAAGCGTTCGTTAACGAGGAGTAGGAGTTGACTTGGCGCGCGCGAGAGCCCGGTAGAAACTTTCTCACCCGTACAATTTCTTTTCTTCTCGTTTTGTTCCAACGCGAACACACAAGCACGCACACATACACCTTCGTAGAAAGCCGTTGAGAATGGTATAGGTGCGGAGAGGGTAAGACTGGCTTAGTGAACGAAACTATAAGCCAGGTAGCTAATCCAGTTACAGTACACATCCAATATCCACCCGATCGCTCAATGACCGAGCCCCCGCGTATATCCTTGTTTTCGTTGCGACCTCGTCACGAAAACGAGAACAAAAATAATAGATGGGAATAAAAAAAGAGTGAAAGACGAATGAGATAGAGATGAAAAAAATCAAAATCCGGATCGTACTAGCATACGTAAGTGAACTGTATATATGTATTCACGCGAGACCGCGCTCGTGCGAGAGAGAGATGCTTGCTTGCCATTTTTCCCCCCAAATTGTACGTGAATATTTCAAGAACTTTATCCGCGTCATACATAGCTACTATACATACACACACGCACGCTTGCACAGGCTGATTGCGTATGTACGAGCGTTTCTTTTCTAGTCACGCGAGCGAACCCCCGGTATCGCGATATCGCATTCGATCCTCTCTCACTCGAGAGAAACCGAGGTAGTGCGCGCAAGGCAAATTGAACGCGGCAACTTAAAGCCTCAGACCTCCCTGTGCGTTCCATGGAAAACGAGAAACTCCCACGGAGCCGTTTTCTTCGCAAAGTCGCGCCGAAAATGTTTGGAAGGAACGATTTTCGCATCAAGAGAGGAGCCTCCAGAGAACGAAAACGCAACAGCTTGCCCCGTGGTGAATTAGATTCCAACCTCAGCCCGATCTTTAGCCCTTATCTTGCGCTAAAACTTATTTACGATGGTACATAAGGATCGTAGCAAGGTAAAAAGACACAAGAGAAAGAGAGGGAAAAAGTTACACGCGATTCCGCATTTGCACACCACATCATGTATACGCGATCGCTTTTACCGGAAGCATGATGGGTATGTATATATACGTGCATGTGTATACTATATTTGCGTGAGTGTATATGCTATATGTATATACATATATATGTATATACGAACGCGTACACCCCGCGAACAGCTTTATTTTACCCTTGTGACGGGGACATATCGATCTTCCGTGGAATGGATAGCCCAGTCGGGATATCACGTTCGACTTTATGCTTCCGAAAAAGAGTTACAAGATCTGCGCTCCAGATATATATACTATAGGCTTTTAGGGGGGTAAAATTAATCGCGATGGACCAAGTAAGTGGAAAGGGGATGATTTCCTCTTTCAGCTCGTTCTGTATATATATATATATATATATATATATATATATATATGAATACGGTTCTGATTGGACCTCGGCTTATTTTTCACATCGCGTACCATCCCCTTTCGTTAGCGTCGGATTTGCGCAGGCATAATTCTCGCTCCGAGTTCCCTCGTTCTCTCCACCTCTCTTTCTCTCGTTTTTCCTTCCCTTTTTGTTTCATATTGCTATACTCCCTGCCCCTCCTCCCCCTCCACAATCTCTCTCTACCTACAATCCCCTTGCGGGTCTGACAGTTACACGGGTACAGTTTACTCATTCGTTTGTGTATTTTTCGACGACGTTGTGCGGGGTGGCTGTGCGCGAGCAGATAGAAATATATTTCATTTCGTTATATTTTCGTGAATATCTGCTTTACATATACGCGCACGTACGTATTTCGTTGCAAAATTCTCGCCGACTGGCCAATTTCGGGATGGCTGATATAGTTTACATATTTTAAATTTAATACATAACGTGCATTGGATGAAAAAAAAGGGAGAATGAGAATTTTTTTCAATACATCAACTAGAATTTATGGATTGCGAGGGGGTATCTCTTTTTTCATTTGACTTCTCTCTCTTCCCCCCGTCTCTTTCCTTCCTTTCACATTCGGTGACGTACAACGGCGTGATTTAGCCGGTCGGATAAATCGATTACATTTACTACTCGCCCACGGAAGAGGCTGGAAGCTATGAGAGTGTCGAGCGAAGTATATGTTATATTAGATTTCCATTACCAAATGCTTTCTCACCATGCTAGAGCGCGAAAATTCTTTACTCAATGTAGTATGAAAGTGAGCGAAGAACGTGTCACCACTCGTATGACGAGTGTGAAAATCCTGAGGTCGAACGCGAGCCCGGCGTGACTCGACCTCTACGCGTTCTTGGTTTCAAGGAAGAGAGAGAGAGAGAGAGAGAGAGAGAGAGAGAGAGAAAACGGGATTTTGTATAACGCTTCAATGGTCACGCGCAGTTCTGCAGTTACTTCATTATGCTGTATTACGTACAACGAAACTCGGAGAAAAGAGAAATAAAAAACAGTAAAATTTATTCTTCTTTTTCAAAGTGACGGTACGTTTGTTTTCTCCTATTACGCGTCTCGAATTTGCAACGTCGGAAAAAAGTTGTTTTTCGTAAGGTATCGAGCTAAAAATGTTTGAGGACATTTTTGTTCTCGACAATGTGTATGTTGAAAAAAAATAAGGGAGATAAGAGCAATAGAAAGGGGGTAAAATAAGCAAGGGGTAGAGATCCTTTCGTGTCTCAATTCATTAAGGAATTTGAGTAGGCGGAAGAAACACAAGTTGATCCATTGAATTAAACATCGCACCCCCGTTTCAGAAGATACCAGAGGCTTCGTCCTTTTGAATCCAGTCGATATATTTGCTCTCTCTCTCTCCCCCTCTCGCTCTCTCATACACTTTTGCACACGCGCGCTCACATTCTCTCTTTCTCTCTGGATGAGAACGACATGCTTTAGGTACAAACACCGTCCCGACTAAAAGGCAGGAAGAAGTAGCATTTAGGACCGTACTTACGATGGTCCCATTGGGGGGATGGCGTGGGAGGACCTTTAAAGGAATCCACCGGGGATGACAGTGTCGTCGACGTCGTCTCTCTTTCTCGGCAATAAGGAACTGAGAAAACGCTACGTTACGAACGAGTATGGAGAGGGATGGAATAAAAAACGAAAGATAGAAACGGCCTGGAATCACCTGACGCGATCGAACAAGAAAAAATAAAATAAAACAGAGAGAGTGAAGAAAGTAGACAAAGCAAGGGAGATAAAAAACAGCAGCAACGAAGAAGCAAATCAAGCGAAACAATCCCGGTGCGAAATGGTTTTTGATATTGTATCCCGATTGCGCGTTCCCCCCTCGGTGTGTGAAAGGTAAAAATCGAGCTCGCTGGGGTGAGGACGAGCTATGAAAATCCGCGTCACGGATTCCCAGTCCCATTCGCGCCCGAATTATATGCCGATATATCAACAAAAAACGAGCGAGAGAGAGAGAGAGAGAGAGAGAGAGAGAGAGAGAGTTAGATAGATTGGGAAAAATCGTCGAATGAGAAAAAAAGAACACGAGTTCGATTTTTTCCGCATGACAATTTCCCGTCTGGTCACGAATCGGTCTCTGAATCGTTGGTGGCCCAGTAGTGGCGTATATAAAGGGCAGACCGGTCATGCATCCCATCGCATACGCAGGGCCACGCGTACATGGGAAACGAGAGTAGATGAAAAGAGGGCGGGGAGATCGCAAACGTTGAGACTCTTTAATAACGATAACAAATGACGCTGGGGCGAACAGAGAGTGAGATGACGCGAAAATGTCCTCTATCTATCTCTTTCACTCTCTCACTCTCTCTCTCTCTCTCTCTCTCTCTCTCTCTCTTTCGCTACACCTCTTGATGTTGAACTATACACATAAATGTCAGAGACCCCTGTCCACGCTGTGTGATGAGCTACGAGAGACCAGCGAAGAAGAGCAATTTTTGCCTTTTCCCTTTCTTCCTGCCTCTTCGTTTTCACTTTTTTCTCTTTTATGCGCTGAAGTACCAAGTAAAGAAAGAACAAAAATTATGCAGAAAATTGTTCCTGCTTTGTATGAATATGCGTATGCGGTTGTTTCTTCTTCGACCCTTCTGGGGCTCCTGGTGAACCTACGATATATCAAAGCATTTTACATGGTACTCGACAAAACCAAGTGCGGTATAAGAGCCAGTTATCAAACAAGGGCAAACAATCGCAACTGTTGCACGTAGGGCAATTAACAGTGTTGTCATTTACGAATATACGCAGGCCTATATAGGTACGTTGAAAAAAAGAGAGAGAGAGAGGTAGAGAGAGAGAAAAAGATACCTTCGCAGCTCCTCCCCCCAGTCCCCATCGCTCGATTAAATATTCATAATTTTACTGAGTTGACGTCGTTCCGGTGAATCTCGCCGATGCCGATCCTTTCTGCTTTCTCGTTTTACCTCGCAACACTGCTTTCAAATTTTATTATAAGCACCAGAGAGCTGTGTAAAATTTAATAACCGAGATGACGGTGGCCCTTCCCTTATCACTTGGTGGTGATAAAATTTACCGACGCCGGTAAACAACTTACCGTTTTACGTACTATATGATAAACAGTATAGTTTATCTTGAGAAATGCTTCAAAATTTGTCAAATTTAATGTTGATAATTTCCAATATCAGACTCGAAAATTTTTTTAAGAATCAAAATCTCGTGTTACTACGTCCTCGTGCTTTTGTAAATCATATCGTATTCCTTTCACGAGAACTGATAACCAAGTAGATTGTAGTATCAAAAGCAATTCGCATACGAGCTCTATGAAACATTAATCCCAATGATGCCCGGACTCGTAATATCGCGCGCGTACGATCGTGGCAAAGTTATTCCCGTCACGGCATTTATCGGTAATTGGAGGCGAAAGATCCACTCTCCGTTGCGAATTGAGATAACAATTAGCGCTTGTCGCTAGTGTTAGAGGGAGAGAGAACGAGAAAGAGAAAGAGAGAGAGAGAGAGAGAGAGAGAGAGAGAGAAATCGACTCGTATAACTCGGTTATTCTCGGCGCTAAGCTCGTGTGCGAGCTCAGCATCGGTGCGAATGGATTTCTCGCGTTAATTGCGCCGAATGTTAAATATTTAACGGCAGCGTAATTAGCAACGATACGACTCCTTCTTTCGTCTTCTTATTCACGTCTTCTTTCTTCTTCATTCTTGAGACTTTGGTAGACTGGCGTCGAGTCATTAGAGGAAACAAGACATGAGCGTGACGGTTACGCTCGACAATTTATTTTGTACTTAATATAAACGTGGCAGTATTCCTATTCTTTTAAATATTTGCGAATTTCGACCGAATGGAATTATACGTTTAGCGACGTGTAAAAAGAGAAGCAAAGAAATACCGAAGGCAGTGTTACGTTGACTGTAATATAAAACGCTCGATTCTGCCAGCCATTCGATACGTTTGCGCCTGAGGCTCGTGTGTCTTGCGATACCTACGAAGTCGATGTACATACTCTCAACTAGACAGAGTGAGAGTATTGGAGCTTACACGCGAGAGGAGGAATATTCGAATATCACCTGGTGTACGAAATATGCCAGGACGTAAAAAAAGAACGTAAAAATTTTGTTTCTCTCGTTTCTTCTCTAGCCCCTCCCCTCCTCCCCTCCTCCACTCTCTCTCTCTCTCTCTCTCTCTCTCTGAAATCTTCGGTAGATAGAAGTAAATGTTTTTAATTGAAATTTATTCTCCGCAATTTATTCAACTTCAATTATTTCTCAATGTAACAACTTTATTTCACCAGATAGACTAATACAATAGCGTTTCATCCGCGTGTGCATGCCGGTTCCCATAACTTTTGACTTGGCTAAAGTTCGATAAAATCATAGTGGTACTAGGCGGTCCAAACTACCAATTTTTTTATTGGAAACTTCAAACTTTGGCATTGAGCTAAGAATGGATAGAAAAAAGGGGACGCACGCAGATGCTAAGATGGTTCTTCGATAAAAGAAAAAGATGATGCACGTATTTACAATTTCCGTTTATGACGATATTCTTTCAATTTTCATTCGATCAATTATAACTCTCACCAATCAAGCGGTACTCTATGAGTGAATGCGATGATCGCTAACTAATGGAAGATACGTCGAATATAACGTATGATAAGGACGAATTGAGTTTGATAATGTGATAGCGAAAACTCGAACATTTTGATAATACGTTTAAATAATAATACGGAAGCAGAGACAATAAAGGTTAATTTATTTCAGCCGTATTGCTAATTACGTAAGGCTGACGTTTAATTAGATATATCATTTTGATATATAATTCATAAAACATTAATTCGGAAGGGGAATTGAAATACGCACAGAACGAGGGAACGAGAAAGTTCGACTCACGGGAGAGGGTAGATGGCATCATAATCGGAATCATCGCCAACGCGTACAATTAATTTTGAATTAATTTTAACAGGGGAACTGAATCAGCCGTATTCGTTAATAATAACAGCAATACCACTCCTTTTTTGGTGAAAAAAATATTAAAGTGGTTATAGGAAAAATGACGAAATGTTGATAATCAAGTTTGTATGTGAGTACAAAGTGTGTGCATGTGTGTATGCATATACATTTATACGGATTTTATCAGCTGATTCTTGAGAGTTGAAAGGCCACTACCGTAATTTTCACTCGATAACTAACTTGTGCAAAATCACGACAACCACAGAAATTGTCATTTATTATGCCATGGAGGACAGCAAGGGAAATTTTCACTTAAGAATTGCAAAAACTCGGCTCGTTTTTAGAACAGGACTTTATCGTATTGACTGTTGTATACGTCCCACATGAGAACGAGAAAATTAAAAACATTGATTTTCCGATGAATCCAATCGAGAGAGTATGAAATCCTCACAAAGAAATGAACGTGTTCGTCTTTTATAGTGGTGAATTGATCAATTCGGATTAGGTCGACGGCCGCGACCATGTCTAATTTGACAGAGATATTTTATTCATTTAGCGTAGAATTCTCATCCGGCGCTGAAGGGAATCTAGACAGGGAGAGAAAAATTTCGTTTCTACCTCACGCTTACTTCATTCGCATCACGCGTCGCGTACGGTCGGATAGATGGTCACGAACCGTTGGTCAGTTTTCGAAGTGATAGGCATTTTAATAACGATAATAAACGGGCGACACAGGAACAAGTGATGACCGTTCGTATATCAAGGTATCAAATGAGTTTCTTAGCACCTCCCTCAATACGTCGATTCGCTAATTTCTGAATCTCTTTTATTTACTCCTCTAGTGCTTTTCTCTCTTTTCGTTGGTTTGTTTCACCTTCGTTACCCCTCTACATGTCTCTTTCTCACACCACCGTTTTCTTTTTTCTCTCCAACTTGCGTACGAGCTGCGTCCTCACTTCTATTCCCTCTTACTGGGCGTTTCTTGCTTTAAGTTTCAAAAGTAATTTAAACTAGCATCCCCGAGCTAGGCAGAGTCTCGTGGATGAAGACTTTGTACGTATTGTTCCGAATAATAAAGGGAGGTTCGCATTCTCGTCTCGTGTTTTGAGGGGAGTATGAATCGCGAATGCGAAAGGTAGCACAGCGAGCAAGGGTAGAGGGCAAAATGTTTTAAGGTGGGCAAGAGATCTGCGGAATTTTCGCTCTCTGGCGTGCGAGGAAGAGGAGGAGGTGGCCCGAGAGTGAGAAAGAGAAATGAGAGGAAGAGATATATATACAATGTGCACCAATCCTAGGAGAAATCGTTCTTGAAAGGCACATAACACATATGCGTGAATGCACCATACGTATGTAAAAAGAAGAAATGTGTATACATATGTATAATATATGTACGAGCAAACTATATATTATACCACATATACATATATACATGGAGCATTGGAATCAGCGGAGAAAACTCTATAAGTCATGCGAAAACGCGGAAGTACTGCAAATCTTCGCACCCTTCCTTAGGTATGCGCGACGCGCCGAGAAATGTAGGGGAGGAAAGAGGACGAGCCTCGCGAGAGACGCAGATACCCGAGACGTTTTTATAATGGCAAGCGTAATAATATATGACATATTTATAATATATCCACCGTATACAATTTTAGGCGAACAAAAACAGTCAAGCTCTGCAATAAGAAAAGTCGAGGCAACAAATTCGCGATGGGAAAATAGAGCAATCCTGACGCGAAATTCACTCCATTATTTATTATACACTGGGGTGATGAGCGCGTCTATCGTACTGCTTCGATGAAATTTGCATTATTCGGCACGTTTCACACTCACCCTTTCTTTTAGTTAATTCACCGAGAGGCCTTTTTCGCATAACACGCTGGATCGATCGATTTTTCTAATCCCTACATTCTCGAACCACTCACTCCGCTGTGCTCTCTCTCTCTCTCTCTCTCTCTTCTGCCCTGTAGCTCTCGCCTAACGTAATCGAAAAAAACGCACGACGTCGCCGTAACTATTTACGGGTATAAGAAGGCCAGCGATCGTTGAGCTCGGTGCGAGAGCTTTTTCTCCACCTAGTAGGTGAGTGAGGAGGAAAAAAAAAGAGCGAGAGAAGAGAGAAAGCCAAGCGCAAACAGGATATAACCGTCCCGTGAAAAGACCAAATATCGATTACTTTTTATCGGCGAGATGTCATTGTACCAGGCAGAAGGGGTTTGTCTGTATGCTATTTACCTCATACGTCTTCGAGATGGTATGTGCGATGCAGGAGTGGGAATTTCTCTCTCCTCTACCGCTTTCATTCTTGTGTGGATATGTGAGTTCGTACGTGCGTGTGCAAGGAAGCAAACAGAATCGAAAGAGACGTTTCTCTTGGTTTAAAAGGCGAAGTAAAGGAGAGAAAAAAGGAGAGCGAGGGGTGAGAGATGGAGAGAGGGGATGGAGAAGAAGAGATGGGAGGGAAGACGTGGGACTCGTAGTGGAAAACGTGACGACTCTTCCAGAGTGGCTAATCGGTATTCTCGTCGTCACGATAGCCCAAGAGGAGAACTTCCCGCGCGCACTGCAATTTTTTTTCTTCCTCCCTTTCTCTCGCTTTCTCATCCCCTCGCCTTCTTCCTGGTACATGATCGACTAGCTCCAGGGAGATCGAAGAAAGAGAGAAGAGACAGCATCGAGTAGAACGACGACGATTGCGCAGGCTTAACACTTTTCGGTAAACCAGCTTCGAGAATCGCAATTGGAGAAGCCTGTGATTACGTGTTTCGCGATTGAACGTCAGCCTGGTGTGCCACTATTACAAATTTCAACCGCCGAAAAAGGTTTCGACGCGTGAATTTTCCCACAATTCAAGTACGGATCTATTGAGACTCTCGAATATCCCGTAAATTTTTTATACTCTCGTCGCTTTTTCGTGCCACTTCATAACTGACCGTGCCGAGAGATCCGCCGTTTTGGGAGCTTATTCGTGCCGAGTAATTAAAATTCAGGCAATTCGTTACGTGAATAAGAGAAAGAGAGAGAAAGAACCAAAGTGGACGATGGTGAATAAACGACGAGTTGGGTCAGCGGTCAATTTTTGTTCATCGCGAATTTTAACGGGAAGATTTTGATTACGCACCCAAGTTCAGGACAGGGATACTTTTAATCGCCAGAGTTCGCTTCTCGGATTACGATGTTGGCAATGATATCGAAAGAAAGCCCAAGGAAAAGACAGAGAGGGGTATCGATATTCTAGAGACAGCTCAACGTCTCAAGAGCAAATTGCCTCGATAATGCCCGTCTAGCTGGAGCGATTCCGCGATCGTCTTAAATTTTAAGAGTTTTCCTCCTTGCTTTTTTCGCCATCTATACCTAATTTCCACGCCCATTCACCCTCGATTACGAAAATTGTTTCGCCGTAAGGTTGCTCACGCGCGATCGCCCCGAGTTTACAGTCGAGAAAAAATTCTAATTGGCCGTTCGCTTGATCGGTCGAATTGCAACCGTGCAATTATAATTACACCACTACTATCGTTGTATATTGACGCCGAAAGTTAAACAAGATGGCACCACAGTCGGTTATTTAATATCAAAAGAAGGGCCAACGCTCGTTTCGAACTTCCAGACAGAAAAAGTACAAAAGTTAACAATAACGAAAAAATGGAATAACAGCTGTGGTATGCAAGAGAAAAAAAGAACACTTCAATCATTGTTACGCTTGCGGGCATTAAATTACCGTGACGTTTGTTGTCACGTTGATTTTTTTTCTCACTCCTTTTTTACACTTTTCTGTTCTTTTATTTTTCACTCTTGTGCTTTGTTCAGCGGATGCTGGGCGCGACGATAATTACAACAATTTTTAAAACACCAAGTCTCGTTTCGAATCTCCTCAGTGCTGTCGGATTGCGAGAAAGAGCAAGAGACAGTGAAGGTGACAGTTGAGGAGAAAAAAGAGGAATGAGAAAAACGAAACGCCTTGGTTTTCTTGCATTTCTGCAAAGGTGAAAAGTTGTCGCGGTGTAATTTTTCCTCGCTGAAGCCGAAGCGAGTGAACTGGACTAGCATTTGTACAAGGAAGGAGGAGTAGGCAGGGAGAAG
>NCVS01000773.1:50538-71229 GCA_003055095.1 Goniozus legneri
CCCCCCACCCCACCCCTCCTTTCAGCAGAAGTGTAACGTACACACGTACTCGTATCCTAAATAATTACGACACATCAGTCGGTTGCAATTATAGCGCTGGCGGATGTTGTTGCTAGAACGTTGCCGGGGGCCTTTAGACAGCACGAGACAGCAGGTAACATCGTCGGATCTGAAGGTTGGAACGAGACAGACTCTAATATAGCTTCGATAAATTCTCGAAAGCGTGAACTAGCAACCGAAAATTAGAATTCCCTGGTTTCTTTTACACGTGTGATCTATTCGTATATATTCCGGTGAAAGTGGGTGCGCAACGAGTGTCGGCCAGGCTCGCCAGGAACGCGGTACCTCTCGCGCCACAACCGAAGAGGGAAGAGTGAGTAGTGTCGAAGGTGGGGGATCGATACTCACGAAGGAGGTACGGATGGTCGGGATCAAACAGACGGCGTAATGGAATACCCCGGGTTTCTTCTCTCGTTTTCCTATTTTCTCCCTCTCTCTCTCTCTCTCTCTCTCTCTCTCTCTCTCTCTACTTTCTCGTTTTTTTCTACTTCTTTCATTCTGACTCCTCTCTCATTCTTTGCAGTGGGTATATTTATCTACCTCGCTCGCTTTCGTTCACTGACTTATTCCTGCTGTTTGTCTCTCTCTCTCTCTCTCTCTCTCTCTCTCTCTCTCTCTCTTTCTCTCTATTTCTCTTCATCCTTTTCGTTTTTTTGTATCGCGCCTGTGGGGAGCTTCTACCGTCCGTCGTGTTGCGCGACGATGCGGAAGGGCTTTGCCGCGGGTAGTGGTTGTGGTAGCAGAGAGAGAAGCTCCACGGGTTTAATTACCGATCCGATTGTGGACGGGTATGGATCGGCGCACTGACATATAGTCGGTAGGTGGACGAATCGGCTGGGGCAGTCGTGCTGGCTCCAAGTCTATAGGAACCAAATCGTAGAAAAAATCGCCAATCGAATAGATTCTCTAGAATTAGGAAGGGGAAGGGGGCTGGTGGTATAATTGTCGATGGGATATCGTAGGAGAGATGGACAAAGGGTGAAAGAAAACCGAACGAGAGGTAGGAGTGTCGAATAGCAGAAAGACAGAGAGATGGAAAATGGCAAACAGAATGAGAGAATGCTAGTGTGACGATGGCATCCTGGGAAAGAGCGAGAGGGTGAAACTGGAAATTCGACTCTAGTCGAGTTCGCTTTGCTTTGCGTTATTCATACGCTTCACAAATGCTTTGCGGCGTCGACGAGCATTGAGAGAGAGAGAGAGAGAGAGAGAGAGAGAGAGAGAGAGAGAGAGAGAAAGAGAGGGAGAGAGAAAGCAAGGAAGGAAACTGGAAGGGAGAATGTGAGTTCTAGGTACAAACAACCTGTCTACATACTTCCTTCCCTCACGTTTTCTTTCTTTCTCTTGTAAGCGATATCAAGTATAGAGGTCGAGCATCAACGTTAATCAGCGCGCTATTCTCTCGAAAGATAATCACGTTCAGTCAAATTCAATCAGAACTAAAAAAAGATTACGAATTAGCTAGTTTTCGTTTAACCGTTATTCCAATAAGCATTCTGCGATTATCAGATTCAAGAAAGAAGAATAGCCCTGTATAAAAGGGCAAGATAAAAATAACAGATGGATTATCGGCGCTGACAAAAATGAGTATTCCACTTTTACTCACTGATTTAGTCGTGTACGTGTATGTGTGTGTACTTGAAATTGGCTAGTCGCTACCAACTAACTGGGAACAGAACGTAGTCGAGAGAAAGTGTAAGAGAAATCAAAGAGAGAAGAGAAAAAATGAGAGCGACCGATAGCTTGGTAACGTGGACGGTATCGACGGGTGGGCGCGAGAAAGGGACGTCAAGAGCTGGAATAGAACGAGATAGAGAACCAAAGAGAAGGCGGGGGAGGTTGACTCACCTGCCAATGACACACACGTGTGTCGCTCGTTCTACCTGCATGCACCCATTCACGCCGGCACGGGTAACAATGCCAAATCACCGGATACGTCGCATCCGCAAAACTGATCGCTCGACAGCCGGAATTTCCGTCGGTATCCCTCATCGTATGTACATATATATACACACCGATGTTGTATACTTATATACGGAGAATTCGCGGGTATACGCATGTGTACCATGTGTATGCATGCCGGTTCTCGAGGCGAATGTCGAATCGCAATTAGCCTCCGATGGAGAATCGTGATGCGATTTGCCGCGATGGCCGGGAGGCGTGTATCGATACGCGTACCCGTAGAGTCCTACCGTGAATATATATATATACGTAAGTGTATATATCGCATCCTGACGCAAGAGTTCGATTGGGTTCTCGCGAATTCAGCTCTCTCACTCTGCGCTCTCTCGTCTCTATCCCTCTCGCTTTTGCGAACGCAATCAATTTCTCTCCGTCGCCAAAGGTCCTCGGCTTCCCGAATATGACTCGGTTCGGGTTTTAGCCAACTAACCGACTCCCACGGGTACACCGTTCTTCGTACTATCCTCTCTACGTACACTGATGTTCGCACACATAGATATATATATGTATACATATTGTGTGTGTGTGTGTGTGTGTGTGTGTGTGTGTGTGTGTGAGAGAGAAAGAGGAAGAGGGCTGATTGAGATAATTAAATTCCTTAGGTACTATTCCATAATTGCAATTAGCTCTCGTAGACGATTGTCCCGCGCAAATCGTATAATCAGAGCGAAGAATATTCGACTGAATTTCGCACCCTAATCCGGCTCGTTCCTACCTGCATTAGGTATATATGTATATAGAATGAAGCGTTCGTTGCACCCAGCCGCAGGCACTCGGGACACGCGATCTGACGAATAGATCGCGCAAAATTTCTCAAATCATAATAGATCCAATCCGCTTTTCCGTTCAGCCGCCGGCAAAGTCGGTCATTAATTAATCAGGAGTTAAGCGAACCGTTCGTCGATGCGTTGAGCTTGAAAAATCCTATTCAGTTTATACCATCTAACTATGTTATCGCAAATTTTTCAAACTCATCGGAAATACCAGCTCCTGTTTACTAGCTACGAATTCTGATGAAATCGCACAATCAACTCGACGCGATATAACAGTGGAATAATTGTTATTCCAAGATGAACATTATCATAGAGCAACAACCATTAACGTCTCGTACCATCGATGCACCGGCCTGGTTATCAGTTGATTACAATTTAATAACGACAAGTCCCGATGAAAATCGGAGAGTAAGGACTTTTCTCATCAGTGTTTGGAGATCGAGGCTCCGGTATCCGTTTCTCTCATGTGTGTATACATATACTATATGTATATGTACGTGTGTATATGGTATTATAATTACCTCGACCGAGCTACCGAATCTACGCCAAGCATCGCTATTTATGCATTATTAAAGTCCCCGAGCGAACACGAGGTCGGATACACATTATACGTCCAGTGGAGGAAGGTGGGAAACACGTGGAGCAAGAGAGAGAGAGAGAGAGAGAGAGAGAGAGAGAGTTCTGTGTAATCAGCGAAATCCACGCGGAACCGCGAATTACAAGTTTTCCGCATAACTGCAGTTGTCAACAAAGCCAATTAAAACGCGAGGATTCCTAGGCACTCTAGATCGACCGGCTCCGCGAATTTTCCAGGTTCACTGCTACTGGCTACCTCGTCTCCATTCATACTCCGACTTTTGGTCAATAGGGGCTCCAACTACGTGTGCAAAAACCAGTGTCGATATGTATATAACCTACGTCGTGAATAACATATCAGGCATCGACATATGCGCAACCCTCCTAGCCACGAAATTCCGTGAATTATCAACAAAGGACAGCCACGGCAAAACGTTTAAATTGACACTAGTTCGCACCGATCGATTCGGTTTTTGTCAATTTCCTTCCTGGATAGAGCTGTTAACGGAACGTTCATTAATAAAGATAACCGATTTCCGGTGATCGTCAAGGAGAGGCTGGAGAGTTCGCCTCGCGGCAGGTTAACCTAAGCCGCACGTCGGCCCAAGCTCTGCCTCGTCCACTTGCCGGAAATCGACCATCTTTATTAATGAACATCTCGTTAACCGAACTCCCCTTTCTCTCTCTCTCTCTCTCTCTCTCTCTCTCTCTCTCTCTTCTGGTTTTCGTCTCGTCAATTTTCGTCTGCCGATAGACCGAGAGGGAGAGCGAGAAAAAAGTAAAGAAAATAAATTCACCTATACTGGTCTTGCGTGTTCAATGTATAACCTAGATTCATATCAGAAATATTGTCATTATTGATACATCTTGTATATGATTGTAGACGATATGTACTTGTTTTCCGCGAGAAAGAATTCGTAGCTCTCGTCTCATGGATCTATAAATACTAGTAGTAGTTATGAGTGTGACTACAGGACCGTAATATAGAAGTGGCATACCGGGAAGGTTGAAAGAAACGAAGGTAGGTGAAGAAGAGGTTGGTGTTGATATAACCATGGCGGTAACGCTCGCCATTCTTACCGCGTAGCGGTGTCAGAGGATGCAAAAGCGCCAGTTAAACGGCCCGCACCTTACCCACCCATTAATCAACCACCTCGCTTGTGATCGCGATATTCCAACGCGTATATGCCGACCGTCCGTAGTGTTTACACGGATCTTTTATCTCCCTTATCGTTTCTCGCCGCTCTGCGTGCGATTTTGATTCTCCCTCTCGTCATCTCTCTCTCTCTCTCTCTCTCTCTCACTATAGCTATAGCCTTTGCGCTCTAATGAGGATACCAACTCATCCTCTCACGAAGGTCTCTTATAGCCGTAAACTTTATTATCATCGACATTGTGCGCAACCGAAAGTCGGCTCCAGAACGAAGATCGTTAGGACGGAAGAGTAAAAGAGAGTCCAACGTTTACACACATAGTATCACATTTTCAGCAATGGTGAAATTCCGGTTGGACGATTCTATTCCGCTCGCTTCGTCGAAGTTATCATAACTTTTACAACTCGTATAATATATATACATATATAAATATTGTAAATATATAAATATATATAAATATTGTGTACAATTATTCATATATAGTATATATAATTGTACATATATTTTTATTTAGTAAGTGCGTACGAACTATTCATAGAAGCGAGTTTTCGTGAATTTACGATTGGAACCATCTTTCCCTCTTCGCTCACGGACCATCATGAAATTTGTTAACCCCACGCGCCATTATTGATTCCGTTCAATGATATTACTGGCTGTTATCGATGCCCATATTCTATAGCATGTCGTATTTTTATTTTTATTCTACGGCACCTTTTTCTGTCCGATGATACGGCCAGTCGCGGAATTTCGTTGTACGCTAGTTACGTGGATTTGAAATCCGTTACAGGCTTTCGAAATTTTTCGAATTTTTTATCTGCAAATAGTATGCCACATGTAATATATATATATATATATATATATATATTGAAAGGAAGAGAGAGAAGTGGCACAATTTTCGCATTGCGGGTCGTATGAGTAACATTCAATTTTCGATACATTAATTTAAAGCATTATTGTAGTGATTAGCAACTTGTGCGCACTCTCGTTAAATATATCTGTCAAATTCCAAATCTTCCATATAACAGAGTTCGCACAAGGCGTGAAATTCAATGTGAGAGTAGTAACTTGGCCCTCGTTTGTTTTCCAATTTTACCGATAAAATGTAGTAGCTTTTACCGCGAATATGTCGAATACGTCTCCTGATGAATTTCGATAATGAAGGTTCCGCCCGCATGAGGAAGAGACGGTAATACCCGATGCAAAATGCGCTCAAGGTATAGACGGATAAAGTTACACGATAAGGTAGAAACGAGTTTTCACCGTAATCTTTGATGTCGGTCTGGCGCACATATTGTAATATCGACTATCTATATATTTTTCTGCTCGTGAACTCGTAAAACGACATCCGATATTTATATAACTCGAGATTTCTCAGTGAGAGTGAAAAATGGTCAGGGATCAGGCCGATAACAAAAGGGCAACATCGATATCCCTCCCATGACGCAAATGGTTCTTAATCAAATTATTTTCTCGTTCCGCGAACTAGCAACCAGAGAAAAAGTGAGCGAGAAAGAGAGAGAGAGAGAGAGAGAGAGAGGGTGAGAGAGAGGGAGAGAGGGAGAGAGAGAGAGAGAGAGAAAAGGGAACTGTTCGGAAAGGTAATTTCTTACCGGTTGCGTTCACACAGAAAAGGCTCACAAAGAAAAACGTTCCAATCGGGTATTTACTCTCTCTTCTTCAACGGCGAGCAATTATTTCTTCGATTTCGATAATCGTATTTCACTTTGGCAGTAAGAAATGTAAGAGTTCCTTACTGAAAATAGAAAGAGAGTAAGAGAAACTTCCAGCGCGCCGTACGGGAATATCGGGAATTGGATTAGATACGTGAAATTAATTTTAGAAGAGCAAAGATCTTTCGCGACTCTTCATATTCCGTTGGGAAAACTTTGCCTACTGCCACACGCTACCTCACAGTCGGTGCATCTACTAGCGCATCGTACATAAATCGAACCAAATCAGTTTGCCTCGCGAATAAAACACCGCTTGAATTTTCATAATGCGGTAAACTCGATTATTCATCGTTGAAAATTCATGAAGATCGTACTAACCGAGGGGGGATCCGATACGTTCCAAGCGTACAAATTGGATATACTGTAGCAACAATTCGATTGTTTGTATATCTTCCTTTCGTAGATCAAAATTCGGAAAAAATTTTTTTTCCGAAAAAAACCAAATAAATAAACGAAGGACTTTCTTTGTGTTGTGCTGAGCTATATTTATTCGTATGCATGTGCGTTTGTCGACTGCGTATCGAGAGTGCGTGTGACGAATCGGCGTAAGAACGTCTAAGAGCGAAGAGAAACAGAGAGAGAGAGAGAGAGAGAGAGAGAGAGAGAGAGTTATCGATATAGAATAAATATCGAGGTCGATCATGTCGAGACATTCGAAACCAAAGGAAGCCGATGCCCCTCGGGGTAAATATTGGCTCCTGTGTCACACAGCGAATCCTATCCGCGGTCACACGCGATATATACGTGCAGAGTGTGGGACGTAGCCCATGCTACCCAGTCCCCTACGTACGTGGGCTTCTTACACATACGCGCCTACATACACAATCGAAGCACCGGCCCGAAGTAGACCAAGTAGTAGAGGATCGCACTATGTACACTGAGCGTCGTACCGGAAATCCGTATTGAACTCGACTCTGATAAGGACTCGGGAGCGCTTTGCCAGGACTCACGGTCTTTGCCCCACGCGTAACCGGTCGTCAAGGTATCGACATTGAGAAATCTTTTGAATCCTCTCTCTCTCTCTCTCTCTCTCTCTCTCTCTCTCTTTGTCGGTCTTACCCCGTGCCTTCTGATCTCACGTATGTGTATATCCGTGGTATTCCGCCACGACAAAGGTTAACCCATGGTTTCCTCACCGGTAACGGGTAGTGAACCGGTGAACCCTGCGGAGCCCGGAAACAATGCTGACAAGGATCTCCGTTATCGGCGAAGGTGTAAAGGTGAAATGGTGGCTGCAAACAACATTACTCCGTAATCCAACTCCCGCAAGCAGGCAGCCCGACCAATGACAAAATGGAGGTTAGAAAAGGGGTTCCGAGTGACTGAAAGAAGCTCAGAAATTCAAGACGAAAAGTAACAAGGGACAGGAGAGAAGAAGGGGGTGAAAGCCGCACACATGGTAACATACGCACGCACACACCCACATGTTCGTGAATTTCTCTTGGTTGTACTTTTTCGGCTTCGCATGGACGTCTCACTCCTGCCGATATCAATCAATACGATTCACTCTTTTTTGCACCATCATACCTCCACCTACTTTTCCCAATCTTCGTCACCCTTCCAACCGAGATATTTAACGTCCGATGGATTTTAAAGATAGCGTGAAAACTGGTGTCCGTTTTTACGGCAGAAAAAATGGAATTTATGTGATATAAAGGGACTAAAATGAGTTGAAACCGTCCTTTAATTAATCTTTTGTACACTAGTTTTGGTTGTCGATGTATTAAACGGTAATGCGGCGAATCTCACTTAGCGAAAATGTTACTGGGATAAGGGAATAGAGAGAGTGGGAGGGGAGTAAACGACAGTGTTTTGAAATCAATTTGCGGTATGCTGGGCGCTAATGAACGAGAGCCGTCGACGTCGTGGTTCCATGAGAGAGCGAGATATCTAGGATGCAGGAGGACAAGAGGGAGAGAGAGAGAGAGAGAGAGAGAGAAAGTGGGAACACAGCACTTGTACCGCGAACTCCACCGCCAATCGATAATCGAACTTTGGTACAATTATCAATTACAATGGTGCCAAGTAACCCAGGGGTTCCGTTTCGTTGCCGTCGGAGAGAGTTTCGATCGAGCAGAGCGAGAAAAGGGCCGATCGAGTGGCTCGATTCGACGATGACAAGTCGATTCGTTGTGAGCGAGCTAAAAATCGCAAGAAATCGAACCACGTACATCGAACGTATAGCTCGAAAAGTGCAGCCAACACGCACGCTGCGTATACCGATTCATAAATAAACACGTTCTCCCAACTCCCATTTATATTCTTCTCTGGTACGTATCGTCTGTTTATCGTATTTTCGCCCGATAATATAACAACAGGTGTAGCGAGCATCCGTCATTTATAATAAATGACACCCTCCGCGAATATAGTGTGCGCGAGCGGTGACGGGAGATATAAGGGGTATACTATCTGAATTTATCGCCGCTGATTAAATACTCCGTTGATTAACCAGATTCCGATTGAACAATATCGAATGCGATAATAGTCAATAATTGATTGGCTGAGCGCCGTGCTCTCGCTTCGAACGTATACTTATTCGGTATTGAAAAACGGGGAGAGAGAACGAAACAGAAAAAAAGCAATAATTAATCGAACGGAAAATGAAATTACAATAACGAAAATGGAAGAGAGCGTGCAATGGATCGGGCAACCGAGCTATATCCAGAGCTTTAATATTCTGCAATAACCTTTGGACAATATATTATGAAAATGTACACCCACTGCGGATTAAAAATAGAGACTCTCCGCGCTGCCTCCCAAACAGACGAAACGCCATTTTTATTTTGATATTTTCCCTCTGGGTTGAAAGAGGATCGAAACTCGGACTCGATCGCATTAGTCGATTCAGAAACAGTTTCTGACCAAATGGAGGAATCCGAAAAAACATAATTATTTCATGAATGTAATGAAAGATTACATTCTCGTTTTTGTCTCGTGAGGGCTGCGAATAGAGTACAAAAATGAGAGACAAGTCTGACAAGAGTAGGGGAATGAAGAGCGAATGAACGAGAGAGGAAAATTTCGCCAATGTAACGGCGAAGACTTATCGTATCGCATTTTTCTCGCGGAGTTGACCCATCCAATTTCGAATTCGGCCGCTCGATGTAGCCGGTTGGTTCGTTCTTTCTCTCTCTCTCTCCCTCTCCCTCTCCCTCTCCCTCTCCGTCTCTCAGTCACGCTATACGCTACATGTAGGTTCGAAAGCTTGACCAAGAGGGGCTAACGACAAATTACCCATGGCCACGCAAAATGTCTATCAAGATGAGAGGGGTATGACTCTCTCGTTAATATGATACATCGTGTATAAACTCGCTTTCGTGAAATGAAGTTTACAACGCTAGAACAAAAATGTTAAGCAGAATAGGGAGTAAAAATGATAGAAAGAGGTGGAGCTGAGTAGACTGACGCGTGTGCGGACTCCAAAGAGAGGGAGAGGTCGCGCTTTGGCACAAACCGCTCTGAAAAAGAGTCGGTATACTATATATCTCCTGGTGGTAGCTCGCGGGTCTGACGGAGCGCGTGAATCAGCGTGAAAAGGCCGAGGTGAGCCCGCACTGGCAGTGTCTCGATTCGTTTGTCGCAAAGACCCAAAACGCTGCCGGTCATTTCTCCGTGCGCGCGTTCTCGCGAAACCTCTCTTTTGTATAATTCTCCCTACCATTTCTTCTTTTTCTTCGACTTTTTTTCTCTCACATCTCTTTAATTTTTTTTTTTACCCTATACCCGGCAAAATGTTCTACCGACTTAAACGCTATTTACGATGTTGAGCACAAGTTGTACCAGCTTAACGAACTAACGAGATGAAAAGAACCGAGCAGCGGATGAGCCGTAAAAATATCCTACGAATGGATTTATCAGACGGTAGTGTGAGAGTGTACCGAAAAGTCGAAACTTGCCATATCCGTGTCCATATTTTAAAAGCACAACGTGCAGTAGTGCGCTGTTTGATGCGCGCTGCTCCGCAATTCGATAGGGAACTTTGATGTCGGTGGGGCAACACTGAGAGCTTTACCGAAGCCAGAACGTTTCCAGCACACTGTTATTTGCCTATTCCGCGCGTGCGATTTTCCTTCCATATTGTGTTCTCGTGGAAAAATTCTCCCTACCCCACATGAAAGAGCTCCTTCTCTGCCGTAATACGTTTTTAATCTGTGATGTGCGAATAAGTGCAAAAGAGAGAAAGAGAGAGAGAGAGAGAGAGAGAGAGAGAGAGGAAGAAGGTATTCGTAATGATCGTGATACGGAAGGCGTCATTTGCGCTCTCGGACTCCCTCGCGTCTACGTGAATAGCGTTATAAATATGTATACATATACCGGCTGGGATGAGAAATGCGCGCGCGCGCGCGCGTGTGTGTGTGTGTGTGAAGGAGAAAGAGGGGGGGGGGGGGCATTATATGTTTTACACGATTCGCGGAGCTTTGCCTTTATCGATGATATTTGGGCACTCACGTTACGGGTATATATTCATGGCTCACCCCTGCACCTCGCCGCTTTACCTAAGCCCCGCGACACACCACACGGCCTTTAACAATTTCGAGCACGAACGCACGCCTTCTGTGAACACATATACATGCAGAGAGTAAGCAGGAGAAAGATTACGACCCGATCGTACTCTGTCAACCCTTTTTGGTCCCTCACGTCTCTATTTTTTGTACATCTTTTTACTGGCAAACATTGCCAATGCTCTACTGGCCGAGCAGCCACTGGACCGATATTCATCCTCAATAATTGTGAGAAATTCGAGTCATCTGCGGACGTCCTGGCGTTGACGCCTAGCGTTATAATTAATTACGAAAAATATAACCAACTAACCTTAGTACTTGTACGCGCTCGTGCGTCTCTGTATTCGTGTAACAGAGATAATTATTTTTCTCTAACCTCTCCCTCCCTCTCTTTTTACTACTATTTCATATGTATGGCCGTGTACGTGGGAGAGTGCGTTATTCGCGAGCTTTCTCTTTTGCGAGCGTAACCAGCGTGCGTATACGTAACCCGTCCGCCTGCGTTTATTATATACGTACTCTCACTCGGCACAAAAGCATCTCTCACTAACCTTCCTAGTCCTCCTCCCCGTTACCGACTCTCCCACGAGAGCGCGAATATTTTAACGTGCCGCGGTCACGGCGCTGACGTTTCGTAGAATTTCGCGATACATACCGTGCCGCAAACGCCAGTAGTAGTACGTCGCGAGCGTTATATTCCTCTACACGCAAAATGAATTCTGATACACCAGCTCTCATCCGTGTCGACGACCAATCGTCCAACTCTTGAAAAAATAACGACTCTTTTGAACTCATTCGACGTGGCGAGGCAAAATAAAAGAAGGAACAACAGTGGAAAATGTTATCCCTTTCGAGTCGTAATTCCATGTATCCTAGTATTTTTTATGGTAACTTTCAATATATTTTTATATCTCGTAATCTTGAGCGCATTACGATGCTCGATAAAGATGCGAGAAGTTCCCGCATCTTTAATTAATCACTCTTGGGTGATTTTTGCGTCCGGTTGAAAGTTGAAAAAAAAACAGTACGCTAGCGACACATCGAAAGCAATTTCACGCCATGCGAATTCGATTAGAAACCAAACACGCGCAGGAACAGTCACGACATAGGTGAATGTCAAACGGGATGCGAAAAAAGAACGGGAAACGGAAGGAGAGAATGTATAAAACAATATAACGACAGAAGCGCGTCAGTCGAGCGGCTATCGTCGTTTGTCCACTACTTCGACCAAAAAGTTATTTAATCGAATGCGAAATGGCATTTTTTTCGACTCTCACTCACCGGATCGCCATTACTTCAATTCCGATGTTTTTCCAATTTCGTTTCGGTTCTCTCTATTTTCTAATCGAAGGGTCGCGCTATTCACATGCGTGTATGTATATAATATATTTTCCCCCACACGAAATAATATAGATCATTCGTTATTTACGAATCGTTCAATACAATCAGACGCGAAAACGCTTCTAGCTGACAGGTTAATCGCTGAAATGGAAAATTCGAGGAGACGATAACGATAGTAAAGCAAACATACAGTTTTCTATAATATATCGCTACTTTCCGTCAGTGTCAGACGACGAATCAGATCGAGAGAATAGCTGGTAAAGAAGGACGGAGGGTGAAGAGGAACGTTGGGACGGCATTATGCACCGGGCCGCACGCGAGCTCATGGTCGTTATAATTGGTAATATGCGGAACGCGTCGTGGGCTTTTGGACGATAGTACGCACCAGTCGTCGAGAGTGAGCGAGCGGTGAGAGCGCGCTCGGCATATCATCAATGATATTTGCCTCTGTAGATAGGACGAAAGTAGAATGTGGAGGGAGGTGGAGGGGTGGGAATGAGTGCATATCCGCGAGGCCAATGCCGCAGAAAACATTCTGTGCGCTCATGAGGAAAATATTTAGAAACGCTCTCCGAACGCAAGGGAACCACACCACTCTGCAAGTGTCTACCTCAGTGTGCGCGTACGCGCGCCCGTATGTGTGTGTGTGTGTGTGTGTGTGTGTGTTCTCGCGCATGAAAGCGGTAGACCACCGTGCGCGCTCGCGCGTCCCGGCCACCCTGCTGCCTCCATATATCTCTCTTTAATTCCCCCTCTCTCTCTCTCTCTCTCTCTCTCTCTCTCTCTCTCTCTCTCGTTCTCTTTTTCTCTTACCCCTGCTCTTCTGCGTTCTCTCGCTTCGCCCCTTTTCTCGTTTATTTTATAAACACGGAAGTAATTCGTGGACTCGCCGACCGGGGTTGGAGGATATCTCCCCTCTCTCAACCCCTTTCTCGTCGTATACGAGTATACGCGGAGAAAGCGCAGGCCACCGGCTATACGCGCGCCAACGAATGTTGGTGCAACATAGCTGGGTGGACTAGCAACGGTGTTGGTGCGGGCGCCGACCCGGACGGGGGGCCAGCCGTTACGCAGTGGCGCCGGAATTACGCCACTTCGAGGGATCCGCTGCTGTGCAAATGCGCGTGAGCGAGTGTATGTATATGTGTATTTTACGCGTCGGTATGGAATAAAAGTAGAATGAGTCCGAACGAATTACGCTATGATTGTTAATTTAATTAATATATTCAACCGGTGATCTATCGGTGGCTTATTTCGCTCCTCTTTTCTTAAATTTTATTTCTACACTCCTTTCGTAGATTGAGCGAACGACGGGTAGGCGTGATACTGCCAAAGTTGCGTAGCTTCTGCAAATTTTTATCTATTACTCTCGACTCTTCCTTTCTCATTTATCGCTATTAATTTTCTAGTTTTGTTCTCTTCTCATTTTTAATAAACAGCCCTCACAGGCAGGGACGAACCGTAGAGTAACGATGGTTGATATTTTGACTTTTTAAAAAGATATTTAGTCGGGTGAGAATGTGGAAGTAATTAGTCGCGCTTGTCGGCCCAGGTGGTGCGCGCTGTTGGTTCGGAATAGTTTAATATGCCGCGGGGATACACCTGGTTTGTCGTTCGTAAATCAAAAAATTCCTTACTCCAGCTTCTCCTACCCCTTTTCGCCTAGCTCTTAACACCACTGTTAATATCCCGTGTGCAATATTCATAATAATAACGATAATAACGCGCGAAGCACGGAGATACTGAGATCCCTGTGTTAAAATTATATACATCGGTCTCTACCCAACGTCGGGGACGCAATTAGCGGAATAATTTCACGCGAGAATGGCGACGGTGAGGTTCGCACGTCGCGGACGGACGATCGTATAATTGATACTCGTTCCGACGTAAGAATTTTCATTGCGCGAGAATTAGCGTCCAACAGACGATGAGCGTGAAATATGCATTATAATTATCGCTATCGGTATCCTTCGCACCGCAATAATTATTATTACGGCCATTACCGTTGATTTTGAACGGCGGCCAAATAGTAAAGTCAAGCTTTACACGCTATATCTATACATACATTATACTAAACATGTGTGCTAGATATACCGTCTGTGTTTACGCGGAATTGTTCGTTTTTCAATAATTTTTTTTAAATTGTGAGTAAGAGAGACCGGCACCGTGTGCGAGACCGGAACGGCAGATGGTGTTCATGGCTTGTGCTCGCTCTGGGCGTTGCCAGAGACTCTACGGTTAATCGCTTAAAATCGTCGTTAATTGAAAATGAGTCAATTCCATAGTGGGGCTGAAATAAGGGTGACGCGTAATGCACGCTCGCCCGTGAGTAAGCTATACACGCTAGTGCGTTTTAGAAACGGGGCGTGAGTTGCACGCTGACGTTTGGCGCATAATGTAAACACGCGAGAACGCGCATAATATTGTCCTTGGGTAGGGTGATCTAGCGCCACGGTAAATGCAAATCATTAGCCGAAGCTCGCCTCGTACCGCCTCGTCCGCTGAATATCAGGAGTACGTGTTTACTAGTTCGCCTAGCAGTGACGTTAATGATCGCGTAATAGGTAAGGCTAATTGCGCGGAAGATTAAACGATTTTGAGGAGAGCTGTTTGCGCGTTTTGGAGCGAACGAACGAGTGTTAATAATGAATTAATGCCCCGGAAATTCTGTTATCTGTTAAATTCGCGTTGTCTAAGCTTCCTCGCCGCAGGAAGAAAAAAAATTTCAGCGGCGTTCTGAGCGGCAAGACGAAGGAATTTCCTCTGACTATGGGTACACGGTAATGGTTATACTTCATACTTCGTTTCGCGCGCGCGGAGTTCCAAATCGTCAATAATCGACCGAACAAGAATAATTGATGGAGTTATATACGATACAATCTCGTTTATAGCGCTCAATTCGACGTGTTATTCAATAGTGACCGCAGTTGTGTATGCGAGTATAAGAGAACGAGGGAGGGAGAGAGACAAAATGCTCTTCAGTGCACAATGTACCCGCGTGTGTGTTATACGTACAAACGCGTGAAATTTTTTCCCTTTTCGTGAACGAGCTAAACCGATTGAACAAAATTTAGACTGTGATTAATATAGCAACTCGGGTTATTTTCGAATAACTCGAAGAAAATTATTGTTTCAGAGTTAGCTTCGGTTAAACAATTCCGAATTAATGGTGGCTATAACTCAATGTTGAATAAGCTCTTGAGGTTGAAGTTGTATATGAATAATATCGTATTGTTAGACAGAGAAACTAATGTCCTGCGATACGAAGAAATTACCTTTTTATCTTTAAGAAAAAGAAGAAGAACAAAAATCAAACTTACATCCTTTTTTGTAAAAAAACACGAAAATATGATGGTTTATCGGTGCTAGTTAAGTAACATTAGCCGTGTGTACCTCGTATACAAAATTTTTCTTCCTCTGACCACACGACCGAGACAAGCTTGCAACGTTAATTGTTTACAACGTAAAAAGGAAGCGCGAGAGGCATTTATGCAGATCCTCGGAATTGGTATGGATTATCAAACAAACAAACGGTATCCTTATCACTTCCATTCATTAGTATACATAGAGATTGTATACGAATGTACATATTTTCAGCAATTGCTTCGTACGAGCTCTCGAGAGCGAGTCATTACAGCGGGGCTAAATTCGGGATCGTCGAAATTAAACCCCACCACGAATTCCCCTCACCCTTCCCGTTACACCCAACTGGAGGTCGACACAGTGTTTCACGCGGTTTAAGCGTAAAATTTTAGCCCATATCGTTTGAATATGGCGCTTTAATCAGGCCATGGTCGTCCGACTTAAACCGACCCCCAACAGCCCCCATTGCGATATCCCGATGGTTGGCGGTTTTAGTAGGCACGTAGCTGTTTACCGCTTTTACCATTACTTTGCCACTTTTGCGTTTATATCCGACTAATGCGAAGAAATAAATCTGTGTGTAAGAGAATGAGAGAAGGAGCAAGAGAGAAGGAACGCATTTACACGCGTGAACAGTCGAAGAGCGAGTGCGTATAGTACCCCTATAAACAACGTGCAACTTTCACGAGGACTTTACAGAGCCATTATATAGCCGACCCATTTCCGGACAACGTTCGCAAGAGGCCCTCCCTCCTTCTCTCTCTCTCTCTCTCTCTCTCTCTCTCTCTCTCTCTCTCTCTCTCTCTCTCACTCTCTCTCTTTGCTCCCGTGGTACTAACCTCCATCCCCTCGGCCCCTCATCCACCTTTCATCCCTCGTGTCCCACTCACTTGCCGCGACGCGACTACGGTTCCTAAGATAATTGTTCATCAAGGGTTGAGTGTCAGCCGCGAGTTAATGCCGCCCGTAGTACACGCGAAATGGCACGCCGTCACGTACCGAAATTATCGCGCGGGAGGTTAATATTCCGCAGACGCACCGGTTCAACCCTCCCCATCCAGTCCTTTCTATACGGTCGACCCTTTCTCTCTCCCACGCGCGCTCGCTCGCGGTAGATATAAGAACTGCAATTAACCCTTACAATACCCTTAGAATTAGTTCTCCAACTCCTTTGCCGGTAGAATTTACGGTCTACGTATAACACTCAATTTGGAGCATCCACAGAGCCAATTGAATTTATAATTTATGCCAATTTCACGATCGTATAATATAATGTACTGAGGTAGCGGGGGAGGAGAGAGGGAGGGGGCGAGTGGCTGGGCTATCCTACGGAATAATTGGAACTGAATATTCTTTATCGATGATCGATTTACACTCTCGGTCGATCGTATTGGCCCTCAAGTTGGAATTACTCACACTCGCCCATACGGTGATTAATAATATTCCCGTGAATTATGCCGGAAGGATTTAAGCTCATTCCTCTACTTTTTCCTCTCTCCAATTTCGAATTTCCGCTAAATTTTTCCGCTCGATGAGATTACGTTGCGTAAACGGTATAAAATGGATACAATAAAAAAGAGTAGAATAAGGACATGTTATACACGTGAATTCCCAACGGAATGGCGAGCCCAGGGTTTATTAAATGCAACGTATCGCAGTTAAACCGGTGCTCGCCGTGCTCGCCTCAGGCAATGAAATCTACAATATTAGCGATATTCTCCCCCGCGTGCATCGCGAATAATTCCTTTGACCGTGAGAGCTTTCGGGCGTTTTGCAGTTACAGTGCTGATATGCGAGTATTGGCCGTGTACGTACATCCGTATAAATGTATAAAATATACGTATATTACACAAAGTACGAAGAACTGTCGAATTATGATATTCAACTGGATGAAAATTGTTTCGTGAGATCGAGGCTGGATCGGACTCTGATGTGAGATGAAAAAAAAATCCGGTCTGATCCAATCTTCGCTCGCCAAATGCGGTAATTTTCCCGATGTGCTTTCAGCAACAGTAAGCGAGTGTTTTTTGCGAAATCTTTTTCCTCGCTCACTCTCTCTCTCTCTCTCTCTCTCTCTCTCTCTCTCTGTTTCAATCTCACTTCGCTCTCTTGATTCCACGTGTAATGATTATCGATAGTACGCTTCAAGAGATGCGTATTTCAGATGGATTAGAAAAAAATGAAGATCCCTCTCACTGAATATAACCGAGGTCGGAGAGTAATATCTTTGGACGAGAAAGATGAGTGTCTTATACTATTTTTCGTCGTGAGTGCAGCGATGATTCTTTTGACACGCTTTCAGGAAGAAAAAATTATGGACCTTGGTGTCCGACTACCGAAGATAATTCTCTCTTTCTCGTTTGTGCTTTCGTGACAATAAAAGGAGCAACTATATCTTTACCTATTTGCAAATACAATAGTACGTATAATGTAATATATGTACATTTATGTTCAAATGTGTTCGTTTATAGAAGGAGAAGGCGATGCTAAGCATCAGACGTAGGCTGTTGATGCGTATGGAACGAGTTCCTACCGCGCCTTAATTAATATCGCTATACATAGTGCGGTTAGACACGGTGCGATATAGGGCCCCGAGTGTAGAGAATAGGCAAATGCATAGAGGCATTTCGAGTCGTATAAAAGCTTGATTACCGGGTGTGCGGGCGGACGAGCGGGCGGGCGGATAGCCTGGAAGGAATTTTCCAGTGTGGCCTCTTTGTGCCGTTGAGCTTGCACCCATTCCCCCAGCTAGTACCCAAAGAGACGTATGGAAATAGAAAACAGAAATGAATGTCAACGAGACAACCGTTCCGGCAGGTTTTCAGGCGTCGTTTGCATTTCTCATAAGCGCGCCCGTGGTATATCTTTTCTCTCTCTCTCTCTCTCTCTCTCTCTCTCTCTCTCTCTCTCTTTCTCTCTCTAACCCTCTTTCCCCCTTAGCTTTTCAGACGAATATATTTTTCCCCCTCGTGCCTCTAAGATGCGGCATAAGGCGCCATAAAAAAAGAGGGTGTGGGAGTGAGAGGAGTGGTGCGGAATAGGTGGAAAAAGGGCGTATAATGGCACGAGGAGTGGAAACCCAGCGCGGATTCTTTAATATTTCGCGCGTTGCACGCTCAGTGCTTCCCAAGGAGTACAAGCCGGAGGGGGTTGTAACGAATACATATGTACATCTACAAACTACATAACGCACAGGTGCCGCACAACGACCTCTCCGAGCGCAACATCCTTCACCACTCCTCCCTCTCATTCTCAATCGCATTATCAATTTCATTATTATTACTGTAATTATCGTCGCGGGTGGATGTCCCCGGGCGTGAGATGGAAACCGTAGATTTTCGCGATGGTCGCGCGCGATTGCTCGTCGCGGTGGTGAATTCCACTAGGGACGAGAGAGGGAAGCCGAGGAAGAGAGAAAGAGAGAGAAAGAGAGAGAGAGAATGAACTTCCCATTCAATTATTTTAATTCGTTTCCATCATCGAATTGAAGTACGAATAATAAATACGCGGTATGTCATGTATACATAAATGTAACCTACACATTCAGGCAGACATTGCTAGCGTGAGCGCGAATCGCACGCATCCTTCTCACACACGAATACAATTGCGAGAGAGCATAGATCGAGAGGGAGGAGGGGAAGGGGTGAGGGGATATTATACGAGACCTCTCGCGCGCGAGCAGGCTCATATATCGATTTGTCCCAGTAAGAAGAATGATTATTCACTGCGGCCTCGCGAGTGCACGACCCGCCGCGTATCTTTGTAAAAATTCGCTGCGCGAATGCTCATGTACACGGGGATGTTTCTATCACTCCCCTATGGGTCGAGAGAGGAGAAATTTCTGCTTGTCTCGATTTTCGGGGTCGAAAGGGCATTTCTTGTACCTCTGTACTCTCAAGCCTGGTATACATCTACGTATACGTGTTAATGTATATGTATGTGTATCCGAATCAGCGGCAAAGCGATTATTTAAAGCCCGCAATCTGATTTCTGTAGCCGCTACGTCGTCGGACAAACGAGATACGCTTAAAGGGTCGAGCATGCTAACGCGGGATATTTCAATTATGCAACCCGAAAGGGGGCGCGATGGAGGGGTGAAGAGATCGTCCACGTAACACGGTATATATGCACAGTGGCTGTATAGCCAAGGGGACCGTTCTACCTATACAACCCTGGATGCAGTGTTTCCAAGTATTCGGCTCTCGCCTATCGAGGAATAATTTCGTGTACAAGCCCTTACGATTTATGCGTGACAGTATGTAGGCAAACGTGGTCGCGCGCGCTCCTACTATCGTTTTGGTATTGGCCGCTCCGCTCACGCTAAACGGTTATCCCTTTAATCGATCGCACGCCACCTAGAGGCCCCAATTATACCCGACCCCTGTGTATATCTATATGGATCGTTTATGTACAGCTGGCGTGAGTTTTCGCGATTCTTGACGTCTCTCGTCTTTTCTGCTACTATCGATTTCGACAGAAATAAGACGAAGGCTTAGAAAAGAGCGCAAATATTCTACGATTCACGAGAGAGGATCATTTTTCTTTTTCTTACTTTTATTCGCGTGCGACGATGAAATAAATATACACGCGTTGGTTGAATAACTGTGGGTGGGATATTTCGTCGCTTTGACCGGTCGAATAGCTCGATTACGCGCATCCGCATCGATCCTTCCTGAGTTTCACGGTGATTCGTTCCAATGGGAAAGAACGAGAGTGGAGAAGGGAGAAAAAGAGAGAGAGAGAGAGAGAGAAAGAGAGAGGGGTAGATAGATAAAAACCGAAATGAAGATGGAATCGATCGAACTCCGGGCGTAAAGAAGAGACGATAGAAGGGCACGTATACATGTATCCAACTCCTTCCACCCTTTTGTCGATATCCAGGATCCAGGAAAAAGAAAATTCATATTGTATAAGTTTATGCGCGTTCGCTACTTCGTACGCGCGCGGAAGGAAAAATTTTTCCAGAAACACCTCGGAGAAATTCCAGAGTCCCGAGACGGACTCATGCAAGGGGTGAGAGGGGTCGTTTGCGTTCAACGCGCGGTCTTTCGCGATTGCCACGATGTGGAATATCCGGTCTGTGCGAAACTCAAACGTGTACAAGGCTTCCTACTCACGTGTGCGGCTATATCGATGGAATTCCACTCGCGCTTCTCCGCGTCGGGGTTTCGAACGACGCGTACAACTACGCGTACGCCTGTACGTACGTGCGTATATATATATATATATA
>NCVS01000775.1:0-13676 GCA_003055095.1 Goniozus legneri
GCCATTCTCCAAAATTTTCATGTATTTCCGTAGGCTGACTGGACTATTTGCGATATTGTAGACGATCCTCGTATCTTGCTTTTATTATACACATGTGTCACTCGTCATATTCATACAAGTGTATTTTGGCTACAAATAATTGAATTAAATGGATTGAATGATTGTTTGAAACCTGAATCTTTCTCTTTAAAATGGTCACCTGTTCGGTTCGATCGAACCATTTTAAAATGACGATAACCTTTTAATTTTTCCAAGTAGTTATCATACGCGATATAGTATGTAACATAATTGAGACCTAAATTCGACTCTCGAACCGGTCGTCGACGAATTCTCAACCACTTTCGACCTCGCGACTCGATTAATTAAAAATCTCATATTCGTCACCAACCAAGTTTAGCGGGACTTCTCACTCACCAAGAGATTAACGGTACCAGTGTGATCGTCCACCCAGGTAAGAATAATGTCGGCGCCCTTCATGTGACTCTTCTCATTGAACCCGATGCCGACGTAACCGAGCGTCCTCGCGGTGACCCTGAAGAACACTGTATCCTCGTTGGAGGGATCCCACTCGAGGATAACGTCACCCTCTTCGTCGAGAACTTCGGATCTGGTGAATGTCGGCCGATAAACCGGCGTGGCGCTCCTCCTCCTCCTCCTCCTCTCGCCAGCGTCATTCTCATCGGTGACGTTTCTCGGGCCATCCTTGAGATCCTGCTGGCGCAGCTGGCTCTTCGAGATTCGGTAATCCTTGAATCCTTTGTCCAGCGCCGGTGAATACTTCTTGGGGACGCGGGCCCAAGGTTTCGGGAGCCACTTGAGCGGTGGATCGCCCTTCGAGTCGCTCTTCGGCGTATCGATTAGCTCGAATTCCGATTCCCGGACGTTATCGGTAGTCTCCTCGGCATCCTCCAACGATGCGCCCTCTCTTGATTCGTTATCGCTGAACTCCGGCACTAGTGTCAAGATTTCCACGCTCTCGAACTCATCAACGTTTTCCACGGTAGCAGTTTCGAGCTCTTCGCCGCTTTCGCTGCTATTGAGGCTCGCTATTTCGCCACCGAATTCGAGATCGAGCCCTTCGAGAATCTCGACCTGAATTCTAGTGGTCGGGTTAGCATCCCGCTCTGTGGTATTTTCCACGAGTTCGTAATGACTCGGATCGAGATTTTCCTCCCGGTCGTTGGGAAAATCGAGACCGTCCTCTTTGAAAGGCACGTACTCGGGCTTGGAATTGACCGGCTGCCAATTTTCGTCAACTTCGAGTCGTTGCTTCTTGAATGTGCCGACTCTTAGCAGCGGCTCTTCGACTAAACTCCTCCTGCTGCGAACCCGCGGATGGGACTTAATCTTGTACGCTATGGTTTTCATGGTCTCGTCCATGTGTTGGACGTAAAGATCCATGAGATCGCAAAGCGCCAAGCAGCAAATCCCAAAAATTACAAATAACTTGACGAACCGCATTTTTGTTTTATTTATTTTAAAATTGTTATCACAAAATCATAAGTACGCACTTGTTAAATCACTAAAACCGTTTTCTCGAGCGCACTAAGCGCAATAATTCAGAGACAGATCGACTCTCAAAGACTCGAAAGAATCATTTTTAACAATATTCTATTAATTAAGAAAAATTCATCACAGAAAAATTGTTACGAAGAGTAATTCTATTTGTATCACTGATCGTTCCGGTGGTATTTTGCCCGCACGAAGTTCGATGGTGTCTTCCCATACATGTTGCGCGAACGACAGTTGCGACGAAACTAATTTTAACACGCGCCTGCTGCCCCTACAGATACTTGCAGCTGCTTACCTGCCCCAGTCCCCTTCCGCAGGGCCCTCTCAGGGCCGTATTGAATTCTTTTCGGACCCGGAATATCCCAGAGATTTTTAAAGCACCTACGATAATTTTGTATTTTCTATTTCCCTTTCTCGCATCATGAAAATTAAGAATTGTAATTGTTATTTATTTATCCAAAAATTTAATTTCCGATACCCCCTCGAAACGAGTATGTAAACTGAATAATGTTATTCTTCAAACATCGTTCTCAGCCTATACTACCGGAGTTATCTTCTTTTTAACAATTTTATGCACTTGCAACCACGAGAGGACGAAAATGGAGTCACGTAGCAGCGGGACGCGTCGACCGTTAAAAAGCCGAGTGAGAGAAGCGAGGGTAAAGGGGCCCGACGGCGAACAAATCGACGTTACCCGACGAGCGAAAGAAAGAAAGAGAAGGAGCCTCTTTATACAGCCAGAGTTGCTCGCCGGTTGTTATTGCTCGCTCGACGCTTCTGCACCGGCTCACTCGTTCCTTCCGTCTCGCTCTCTCGTTCATTCTCATCTCGATCGCGTGCGTTACACTGCCCGCTGGCGCCGGTGATAAATGCTCAGCGTAACGTAATATTCGAACGAGATTACGTTCTGGCGCAACTCGCGATTCACGTTGCGTCTATCGCGAGACTAAACGTTCTTCGCGGAAAAGGCCGCTAAAAGGGAGTCCAATTACGTCGGTTCGCGCAAATACTGCTTTCGTGTCGTCCAAATTTTTAATTTACTCCTACTGCAAATATTTTTGCGGTAAGCTATCTCGTCGACTTCCGATTCGCTTCCTTCTATCTTTAATTTATAAATATTTTTTTCTGGGAAACGCGCTATCGATACCGTTCGAGCGGGACGGAAGACGTCGTGGAAGGATATGCCGTTGCTTCCTGCGGAAACGCTGGGTATCTTTTTTTTTCGCTTCGCTGTAGCTCCGTCTCTCTCCGTCTGCCGTAGCTGTAACCCGAGATCGGTGGTAGTGTAGGGTATCGACGGTATCTTCGAGCGGGAGCGAGAGAGATGAACGGAGACGCTAAGAAGGGGCTGCAAAACCAACTGCGGCAGATGTTTTAGCCCTTGGCACGCGCCCCTCTAGTATATCAATTCTACCAGCGGTGCTCAAAATTTTCTCCACAAATTCTCGAACGAAATCGAAAAACAGATGTTCCAGTTCTTTGTCGAGCTGCTGCCGTGGAACCGCGAATAGCTTTTACGACTCCCAAATACGAACCACTGTTGAAATAACATATTTCGCTCGTTTCGATCGATCGGAAGTGAAACGTTCGTATCGCGAATCTTGATATATCGGCTAAAATTGGATAATCGTTTTTAATTCCTGTATTGTTCCGATGAGCATGTAAACCAAAGTGTGGATTCAGTATCAAACTGTATCCCGTTACTCCATACAATCAACACCGAAACCGTATACTTTGGCGAGGAAGAGTTCGATGATTCATGTACATTAAAAATAAAAATTGGTTCAAGTCGCTTAATATTTATCTATTTAAAAATGCATTAGAGATGCTAATTTTATTTTGAATAATATTTGTTTATTCCAAGTAATAGTTCACTTCACTGAACAAAATATTTATTTGTATATTCTTAAATAAATATTAAGTAGCTTGGATAAATTTTCAACGTACCATGATTTGGGTACACCGAATTTCCCAATCGGAGGATTATAAACGAGATAATCAAATATTCGTTCAAGGTGATCATCGCTGATTCTAATTTAGCCGTTCCTCGCCTGTCGATATACACGTATACCCTGATTTCCAGCAAATTGAATTAAAAATGCATCCCTGACTGACATCTAGATTGAATGCAATGTATCCGAAACGGCGGGATGAATTCTTCCGTAATGAATAATCTCCCGGTCGACTCATCCCATTCGCATTGTAGTACCGAAATTGAAGCATCGAAGCACCCGTGTCATGATCCTAAAACGCGATTATCGAGCGCTTTTGATAAACGCCATTTAATATAAGCGATTACGTGGATCATCGTCAATTTGGTCCACTCTCTCTCTCTCTCTCTCTCTCTCTCTCTCTCTCTCTCTCTCTCTCTCTCTCGCATCATGCGCTATCGAATTGATTGGTCACCCCGAAACCAGTTTGGCCGGAAGGTTGGCTCGTCAGTGCGAATTTTCGTCGGCTACTCATTCGGAATTTTTTCAATTCCGGAGAGTACAAGCGTTTCTTTCTCGTTGTGAGTTCTCCGAATGATCGGAGGAAAATCGTAATCACGGCAGTTCCTTCGATCTTTCCGAGAAGAGCGAGAAATTCCGAAAAGAAGACACGGTGTATTGTGAGGTGCGTTACGACGGGAAATCGAAGAGCCGGATCGTACAGAAGAATTTCTATTCATGCGTTCATCGGGCCCCGAGCATTATTGTCGCAGCCCCGTAGGCTCCTTTATGCCAAAAAGCCGAGCAGCGCAACAAGGCGCGCGCGCGCGTGCACGTGTCCGTCGTTTCCGCGCGGCCATGAGAATTTCGTCTTTGTTAGCATCTTTGGTATGCGTTCGACAAATTTCTACGTCCTTCGCTAAATTCGAAATTTATGAAATTGCGCGAGATCTGGAATTCCCGCGATGTAACTTTGCGAAATCGCGACTCCTTTGTGCACCATTATATCGTAGCGAATTGTCAAATTAATCGACAGTTCCCGTGGAAGAAGACGTAGAAATTTTCTACGTCCGAACGAAGAAAGCGTATTTTACATTCAGCCAGATTCAATAAAACATCGGGCTGTGTGCCGTTTTGTGGATTCGACAAAGACTGCGAACTCGAGAAACGAATAATAATCCTGGACGTATTATTCCGGTCTTGTACGCGATACGTCTTGAGTTGCGTGTACACGTAGATGTAAACGTGTAGGCATGTTTAAGTCAATGAATTATCCTGGGAATTTCCGTAAATAAAATTCAGTTTTGCCGTACTAGTGAAATTCGATTTTTTAAACATTTTTTTTATTCTCTTTACGCCAAAAATTCACTACTCGAAGTGATAACGACGCGTACGTGCAGCTCATTCCTAAAGTTTTCCTGCTGGAGCGAAATTTGAAGACAAAGGGACAAAACGTGTAGCAATTTGTAATTGCGAATATTTCAACTTCAATTTTTTCTCTTTTGCTATAATTTTTCGAGTGCGCGATCATAGTGTACATAATACATAAGGATTTTCAATGCGGTTATGATTATTGAATTTAGGATTAAAAAATATATAGTGCTGCATTAGTGGCTATTGTAATTTAAAAGCTCTTGATTGATTATTTATTTCTTAAAGAGACCAGATTATTAAACGATTTTAAATTCAGTTCCATTTTATTTGAATAGAGGGCGCCACGGCTCGACATCTGCTCTATCGACAAATCGTTTGATCAGGTTAGCATTCGCTTGATGATAAAATTGAAGACTACCGATTTAGAACATATTTATCATACCCTATTTATTCTATTTTTTGCTAGCTTTTTAATAGTTCCATTGTTACTTTGTAGTGCAATTTTATATTAATTATTGCATTTCCCTCGACAGTACCAACGCTAAAGCTTCGTCCATAGACCATTTGTTTGCTAATCGAACCGCTTCCAGCAGAAGGTCGGCGCAGCTCGCAGCATGAGATTTGTCGTAAAACGATAGATTAGATTTAAAATAGATCAAATTTAAATTTATTATTAAAATGGGTAATAACGCTGCAAAAGTTGAAGCAAAACCAGTAAGTTCACCCCCAGCGGAAGGTGAAAAGAAATGTAAAGCCTGTTGTGCTTGTCCCGAAACTAAGAAAATTCGTGATGAATGGTAAGATTGACAAGGTTATGTACAGAGTAACATTCTAATCTTTAAAACATGACGTGATAAAGTGTTAATTTGTGCAATAATTAATAGTGGTAAAATTTTGTCATATAAAGGATTTTATTCTGTTATATTTACTGTAATAGTCATAAACGCAAGTTATAAAAATCACAAAAGGAGTTGTTTATATTTTATTTTTTATTTCAGTATATTAGAAAAAGGTGAAGAAAATTGCGGAGATGTCATAGAAGCACATAAAGCGTGCATGAGGAAAATGGGATTTAATATATAAATAAGAATTCGCATTGAGAGATGTCGAATGGTCATCCGAGTATTACAAATCTCAGGTTTTAAAGATCCTCATCTAGATAATGAAGTGTGTAAATATAGTTTGTTTTTAGATGTAAGAGTTGTTAATTAAAAATCAATCATTCGTTATAATAAATAGCTGTTCTTTCATTAACTTAATTCATCGTTATTTAATAAACACTAAAAACTGTAATTTCAATTTCCAAAGATGATAAAAAACATTTGTTCGTAAAATTTTTTGTTCAAAGACCACCATTCTTGTTGTATTGTTTGAATAAATGAACACAGTATGCAATTACTAATTTTATTCTGACAATTTTAAAACAAAATCGTTACAAAATATTAAATTATTGAAATGATTAGAAAATTACATTGAATGCATATTGATTATTTGATTGAGGCATTAAGTTCTGGAATTTACCATTAATATTGTAAAAAATCTATTAACTAAAAGTGGTACATAATTAAAATTCAAAATGTTTTAAAAATGCATTGTTAATTTTCTAAAAATTAAGTTGTATTAAGAAAACTCAGGCAAGATGGGAATACTAATAAAACTGTTAGTCGAATAGTTACCAACTAAGAATTTGTTAGTTCTAATGTAATAATTTCTTCTGGTAGTTTTCTTGAATACTCAGAAATGAACTAATTTTTGGTTGATTTATGATAAATTGTAGTACATATAATCGTTTTTGGTATTTTTGCGATCAGTCGTTATTATTGCATGTGGTCCTACTAGGCTGAAAGACAAACATACATATAACTGGTGCATTATAAAGATAGAAGCCTTAAAACAATGATCCAAGACACGTTCTATGCTTTAAAACAATTGCATTTTTAATTTTTCAACTATAATAAATAGATCTTAGATTTATCAGTACGAGTCATAAATTACAATAAGAGTAATAATAAGAAATCGCTAAATCACATAACGAGCGAATATAGGTAATATAACAAGTAAATGGACTGATAAAATTCTTTTCTTTTCTTTCACAGCATTGTATTGGACTTATTTCCTAGGGCGTAAACAGCCTTGAGTTGACTGAATGAAATAGAATATTTTCAATTAGTATGAAAGTAGTTGAACTTTGCGTGTCAGTGACTAATACCATATAACGAAGAATGTGCAAAGTGAAGTGCAATTATGTATATGCACATGTATATATCTAGTATATAAAATGTAATCGCTTCTTTGGACATTTAAAATTATATAAAAAATAATATCAATTAAGCAGTGATGCAGAATGAAAATTTTTATAGCATTTCCACAAAAGCCTCATATTAAAGCACACTATTATCGGCACTTCTTTGTATTGACTAAAAATTGACAACATTCCTAAGAAAAATATCTCATCTTAAATCACAAGATAAATTAATAAAAATCTTTCTTTCGATAATATTTTCATCCATAAGAATAGTTAGAAGAATATTCAGATGTGTGCATTGCATGAATTATTAATATTATAGTATGAACGTTGCTACAAGAAAATTATCGTTCCTGAAGCTTTTCTTTTCTTCATCCACGATAGCAATCGGGTTTTCACTCGATCATTCAATATAAGAATAATCTGATTTATTCGATGCGACAAAAATTGAGCATAATATTTTGGACAAGAAATGGCGATCATCCAAATTTTTCAGTTATTCATCAAATTTTCCGATTTCATTTCATAATTTATAACTGTTATTTGTTCTGTTATAAATATTCAACTGCGCAAAATATTGTAGTTTCAAATATTGTAAATTTATGAAAAAATTGAATAATGTAGCAGTGACCAAAATTTGCTGTATCAACTTTAAACGTATTCCCATCACAATTTTTTCGTATATACCTAGTCATCTTTGTTTCTAAAATTTTTTCATATACCTAGAAAATCACAATTTATTGTTTGTCATACCTATACCGAAAATTTGTCATTTCATGCATGTACAGCGGGTGACCGAATGGTGCCCGTTCATGGATGCTAATGTATAGAAAAATTTTAATGTACTCAACGACAAACTGTCGATGTAGGAGTGACAAAAATAGCCGTGTGCACAATGTACTATTTCTCCACAATTTCTCCGAAAATGTTATGACGGATTAATTTATAGAAATTAAGAATGTAGGAATATATATATGAAATAAGAGTTGCAATCTATCATAGTGAAGTCATGAAGTCACAATGATATTGGAGAACGTCATTGGTTGACAATTTATGATTCTGGTACCAACTGGTAATTCTTTTAGAATTGTTGATTCTCACCTATCTTGGGGAATGCGTTTTGAAACAAGTACTTTACTTTGCTGAAACATTATTTTATATATATTTCAATTAGTAAGACTATTTCAATGATTATTTCTTTTGGTCTATATGATCCTGAAACCTTCCTTACCTGAAACTGAGATTCAGTTTCCATTATTCCCGTAACTGCAACCAATTGGTACTGTCTTGCTTTCATTGCGGCAGCGGATTTACGAATGAGTCGCATTGCACTAGGTGCACTGCTCGTACTATTAAATTGTGCCATTTGTGCAGGGCTATGACTTGGATCTAACACTAGCATCACTATTGACCCATCTCTCAACGTTTCGACACCCATTATAGTTCTACTATGACCTGAAAAAATAATTTGCTTTTAATAGGTAAATAATGTCTCATTATCAAATATCTACCTTGATGTTGAAGATATAAAGGTGGTTTAAAATCATCAAATTTTTGAAAATATTGCAGTACCCAATTAAACATTTCTGGATGACTACCATCTGAACTAGTAGGTCTATGAAAATCTAATAACTGGCACCTACATAACATAAAATATGTTTGTTTTATAAAACGAATTATTATACCACGAAAAACTTTATAGAACGTACATGATTCTCAAACTAGATAGAAGCGTTACAACTTCTGTTGCACCAATCCATTTTCTGGTATTAACGAGCTTGGCACCAAGTTGTTCGGCTCCTTGAACATCGAAACCTTGGCTCCAGGCCCATTCGATCATTTTTTGTATTCGCGAAATAGAGGGCATCGAGCTGCGCATTGGATTGTCGGTGGATTTTCCGCTTCCTAAACCGGAACTCCATGCTTTATATACTAAATCATTGTACCCTGTATGCTGCAAAAGAGATGAAATCAGCATTTGCATATTTCTATAACCGCAGCCCCAGCCTTTATCTCCATATGTCGATGCGTAGTGATCCACGGTAGAACACATCCAAGTACTCATTACGTTACCAGAAGCTTGGCTCACTACTCGTACTTTGGGAACCAGCCCTACAAAGAAACCAATTGCGTTATTGATTTTTTAGAAACTAGCTATCAAAACTTGGCAAGACTATCGCAAACGTATTTTTAAATGAAATCTATTTTATCACGTATTTACCTCGAGTACATGAGCTGCCATCGTCTATACCACTACTTTCGGCCACTCGTAGCTCGACTTGTTTTTCATAATAATCGGCAACCGTCATCTCACCAGCGTACACAGCCCGCTGCATATTGGTGACACTTTGTTCTCTAAAATTACCCTGATTGTCCATACCATATTGCGCTCTTAGCATTTCGAATTCTCGCTGCTCGCGTAATTTTCTAACTTCCATCTCACGCCTTTCCATATCTTTCGCTAACAAGCGATCCGTGGATAGATCTGGCGTAACTGGCGAAGGAGTGCACTTGGCGCTAAAATGTTCTTCAATATGTGCTGTTAAATCTTCACTGTTCTTAAAATTGTTGCTAAAGCAAACTGGGCATGTCGGTGTACCACTATCGACAGTTGCTGTATCGGAATGAGAAGATGTACCATTAGCTGGGCTGTTAAAATATAAATGAATCGCTTAAATGGTATTCAATTGAAAATTGTTGTAATTTCTTATTTTAAAATACCAACCTCAGTATATCTTTATGTTCTATGTTAACATGAAGTTCAAGATCGGAGGAATTCGAAAATGATCTGCAGCAAAGAGGGCAATTGTATATTCCGTCTCTACTAGATGGCGATTCTGGTGGAATGGATGGCGATGTAAGATCGAAATGCTTTCGGTTGATATGCTCTTCGAGTTTGAGAGGACTATCGGAACTGAAATTTGGACACATGGGGCAATATTGTACTGGAAGTTTGGGAGATGCGTGCGATTTCAATTGTAGGTTTAATCCAGATCTCAAAGGCGACCCATGTCCAGCTGCACCCTCCACTGCTGTTGAAATAACGAATTAATTATTTAGTTTATCACGAATTATAAAATTACAACTGAAGTATATCGATTAGAAATTACCACTGCTCATGTTATCGCTATTGTTATTGTTAATATTATTGTTTACATTGGGAACTGGAGGCGGTTGCTCTCGTTTTTTTAGTGGTTCCTCGTGTTGTACTCTTTGACTGGAACATCCACCCCATCCATTCTGTACATGAGGGGGTCGTAAATAGGTAGATGGTGTTGGGCCACAACATTCGTTATATCCTCGATCGTCTATCGAGGAATCATCATCTATAAAGGCCATCATATCGTTTTCGGGAGTGCTGAAAATCAACATTTAAATTAACATAATCAATAATAAGTACATAAATATCGATACAATTGTTTATTATTCTCATACAATTGTTTATTATTCAAATTGTTTATTATCCTCATATTTCTTCCATACATAATCAATTTATACCAATTTTGAGATTAAGAATTATTATGCAGATATTTAACTTTTATCCCGTTTACAATATGAGTTATGAGAATCCAATGACAGCAGCAGATAGAAAGAAGAAATGACACAACGAATAAATTTGCTTTCAATTTTTAGAATCCGAACGATTTGATTGATACAATTAGACTTTTTGGTAACTGATTTAAAAAATTACCAAGTGAATAATTTCCTGTAACTGACTTCGTACGTCGTTATACCTTAACTTCATTCATAATAAATAATATAAAAAATTTTAATATTTATGTTTAATAACATTATGTCACGTGTAGATTTTGTAAAGCCGTTTAAATGTACAAAACTGACATCTACCAGGTTTTTAGAGAGTTATATTTGGCGGGGAAATAAATACCCAGTCGGATCGTTAACTTCAGAGATAAGAAATAACGTTCGATCGATTGCTTTTTTAATGAAATAATTATTTTTAATAGCATACCTAGGTGTTAGATAATCTAGATGAGCGCTGTTAACGTGAACCAACATTTCGGTAGGCGATATCTCGCCGAGGTCACAGAACGGACAATTGGCCGCCCCTTGAAGATGATAAACGGCCATGTGCGAGCGCATTTCCTCGTCGTTGAAACCCTCCAAGCCACATATCTCGCAAGTGTAATTCATTTCCGGCAATTTGTTGGTCGCCATGTTTGAATTGATTAACGTATACTCTACCTAACGATTAAATAACACAAAATAGAGCCGTGATTAGAAATTACACATTTTCATTATTTTGCCGAATAAATTTTTTAGATCTCTCCCGTATTTTGAATTGCTTTTTTCAAATATTAAGTGTTAATCAAATTCTCGATAAAATCTCATTTTCCGTTTGATTATACGGAAAAATAAAATTTAGCTATTTTTAATATCGCAACGGAAAATGAATAAAAAAAATGAACCAACGTAAAACCTATAAAAGCATGAAACTATATCAACCCACAATCGATATTTCGTGCCAGGGCCGTGTATCATATTAGATTAGATGCCAAAAAAGAACTCAATGCAGATTATTTTTCAAATAATAATATTTGCTCATGAATGATCGATATAAAAAAAAAATAATTTTATTAATTCTTTTTTTTCTTATTTGTTTAAATAAACATAGAAAAATGAATGGTACTTCTTTGAATTCACGAGATGACGGGAAAATAGGAAACATCGAGCCGACGAGCGCGATTCATTGCATTTACTCAAACGTCATTATCGCATAAAATTTCGACAAATTCGAGTTTCGAGGAACAACCGGCGATCGGCGTACTGCAAGGCTTTCGAGATATTCGATACCTAAAACTCGAAACGCACGCAGTAGTATCACAACGCACTCGTCACGTGGGAGGGAAGAAAATCACAGGGTCAATTTTTTTCTCCTTCTCTCTCTCTCTCTCTCTCTCTCTACAGTTCGCACTATTCCCACCCCCGTGTATTACGGCACTATACTCACAATGTGGAAATTCAACTCTGCGAGAATTTTTACGCGACTGGGTGCAGTCGGCCGTCAGTCGCCATTCGGGGCGAGGGTAACGAAATGCGTATTTATCTGTCACTCGAGCGCGAAAGAAAGAGCGAAAACTAGGCCAACCACCGACCGACAGCGGAAAGCGGATGCGGCTGTCTACGGGGGTTGGGTTTGACCTATTTAGTCACTTCCCCAAACGGCACTCATCGCTCTCGACGTCGTTTTCCACCCTCTTCGAGTTGTTCGCGAGGTTTTTTTTTATCCTGTGTCACTCGAGGCTGTCGAACATCGCGACGATTCGGCCGATCAGGAACGATCGCTCGCGAAACTTAATCGCACTGGCGACCCCAACCACCGAGGCCCCAGAACGGCGACCCCCCGTCTCACGGCCACGCGACGGCCCAACTATCTTCGGATACTTCCGCGAAGGAGCCTCGTTCTCCTCCCACTCCCGCAACCCTAGCGGAACCCTTCGCTCCAGCCGTGACTTTATCGGCCGGCGATACTGTCGACTTTGTCGGTCAGTTACCACTCGACTGTCGGACGATTAAGGGGAGAAATACACGTTTTTCATTCTCTCTTCTAAAAACGACCAATTTCGATTGTTTTTTAAAAAAATCCTCGAAAATTTTAGAAAATATTTTTAAATACCTATATAAAGTTATCTCGTGAATTATTTTTATTAGAAAATTCTGAAAAATCACTATAAAAACGCCAGCTTACACTTATTTTCTCCCTTAACCCATTCCAGACCGACTGCACGCCGTGTATGCTATGATACTGAATTTCAAATATCAATTACTTTAACACATCCGTATGGATAAGACTGCAACTAAAAACGAAAAAAAAAAAAATATGTATCGAATGGGAATAACCTCGAATGGGTTAAATTGAAGTAGTGCAGTATGTACGAGCCTGTTTGACCTATTAATAAAGCAGGCATCGTATTTTTAGGTCGTTATCGTCTTATCGACTGTCTCGAGAGCGTCGCGTGTATTTAAAAATACACACCGAGTGTCATCGGCCATGTTAATCGTTAATTGCGCGATTTGCTGCTATTATTAAAGCGCGAAGCGTCTATTCGCGTCCCAATTCTTCCCACGTAGTTTTCTATTCGCTGCTCGATCGACTCTCAGCTATGTGGAAGTAATGACAAGTCGGTCGATGGGCGTATTCCTGTTATTCAAATGGAAGAAATGCGCGTAAAGATAACAAGGTGCGATTGTCGAATCGCGAAAAATAACGGCCAACAAAGGTGTAGCTATACCTTTAATTATCGGATGCGAGACAGAAATTAAACGGGAAGTTTCTCCTTCGAGCAGGCTCGCGAAAGGATGACTTTCTCTGTGCGTAATCTCTCAAATCTACAATCAGTTTTAATTTCATCGATTTCTTGCTAATGAGTATCGGATATGAATTTATGAATTATGAATTAAAAAACGGCCTATCGAAATTTTAAGGTTAAGTAATTAATGAAATCAGTCACTCAAATTAAATACCTCAGCTGGAACTAACAATTATTATTTGGAAATTAACTGATTATATAAATATTAGGGTGTTTCAAAAAAAAAATTTTCCTTTTATCCAATGGTGTAAAAAAGTTGAAAGCACATGCATAAACAAAAATTTT
>NCVS01000776.1:0-75758 GCA_003055095.1 Goniozus legneri
GGGGGGGTGCGTGCGAATAAGGAGACCGAGCGCTACGCTTATTACACGCGTCGGTCACGCAGCCACCCCTTTCTCGCTCGCGGTCTCCGCGCTAGCCGCGAAGGAGAACGAGGAGGGATCCGTTATCGTCGCTCTCTATCTTGTCAGTCGACCCGCTGCGTTCCCATTACACCACTTAAGGCCCTCGCGCACAGAACAATGCGTGTACGCGAGGAAACGCCGTCGAGGAGATGGGGGATTCGGTAATCCGCACGCTACGACAGATCGTTAACGCAAGAACACCTGCAATCCTCGACGCTTCTAATTCTAACCATCGTTTAACAATCGCAAATTTCTCTTCGATCGTTTTTTTTCTTTTTTTTTTTAGAATAAATCTCCCGGGTCGAAAAATTTGCACACTTTTTAATCTAAGTGATCGATATTTGAACTCGTTGATCTGTTTTTGAACTATTCAGTACATTTTAATCTATTTTTGGTCTACTGACTTGTGTAATAAATGTATTACGAAAGATCAAAATAAAACTAATTATGGAACGTAGACAAAATTTTTTACTTAAATCTTATTAGAACATAACAAGATTAATGTTAATGACAAAAAAGTCTGAAGTTAATCTGAAGGCGATTAAAAACCGATCAAATAATGTCATAAAAATATCTTAAATTGGTCTGAAATGTGAATAATACGGACAGAAAACAACCAAATTCGTATTCAAAATAGAATATAAAATGAATTAAAAAATATTAAAAAGTACTAAATGGCTGAATATAAAATTTTAGTAGACATAACAGCAGTGAAAATTGTGTCTTGTTATAATTGGAAAAATAGATTATCATCTTTGTTACATATAATATTCTTTACGAGTTCCGATGATTTATACTTATCAAAATTTCTGAAGAAAGATGAAAAATAGGCTTGGACCATCTTTCTCATTAAAGTAATTGTTTTTGTAATATTTTTTAGGAGCGGTATTACAAAGACAACGGAAATTGTGACAAATTATCTGGCAAGCTGGCGGACGTGGACCCTTTGGTTTACTCGAAGATCGCAATCTTTAATTTTAACTTTGTCAACTGACGACCCCATCCCCGATGTTACTTATGGCGAGCTTATCTTCGGCAATGAGTAACGAATAAGAAGAAGAAGAAAGAAAAACACATCCATGAGACTGCTCGTCAAACATCTACAGTGTCACCGCGTGCGAGGGGGAATTAAGGAACAAAATATGTAACACCTGTGCAATACAGCGGCGGGCAACAGCTCGCGATCATCGCTTTAACGTGAAAACGTATTCCACTTCTTTCGCATAATAGAGTGACATATCGCCTACAAAGTAAGGAAATTCCAAACTTCGATAATTTTTAATGAAAAAGTTTCATAACACACGTAATTATGAACCCTCTTCCAGATTCCTGGACATCGTGAATTTACACTTTATTCGACTCGATCGAATTGCCGCTTCTCTTAAATTTCCTTAGATGAGATTGCGTAACGGGAGAGGACGGAGTGAGAAACGACGTATTGTAAACACAGTAGCTCGTACGTTATCGAGCCCGTTCCTCGCTGCGAGAAAAATCGGAGGAGAAACGTCGATCGGGGTCGAGACGAACCCTCTTCGGAAGATGCTGGCGCAGCTCTCGCGGGAGAGTGTTTATCCACGTCGGTGGGAATGGGCCGCGGCCCCGGGAAAGGGGCTCGAAAAGTGGACGATAGAGTCGGATGTTACGTATAGACAGCCGAGTCTATATAGGCGAGCTCTCCTAGGAATTGCGCGCTTTCTCCGTCTTGAGGAGGCGGGCGGGCGCGAGGAGCACCACGCCGACGTTATCAAGAAGCTACGGGATTGGTCGACCGGTCCGGGTGCACGTGGGGGGGTCGGTTCGCGGATCGGCCAATGGGAATCTGGTCTCTGGGTTCTCGCGAATTCAACCCCCGAAAATAGTCGAACCCCGTCGTACTCGCCTTAGACGAAACGGCGAGGATCCCAAGGCCGCTGCCCACTGGCCACCCGATTCTCACCCGGGAAGCTCGTCCCCTACCAGGGGCGTATTTGCCAGCACCATTGATATCGTTCCTCACACCCCTACGATATACGTTAGACCTCCGTATCGTCCTCCTCCTCCTCCTCCTCCTCCTCCCCCCTCCCCCCCTCTTCGTCTCTGATACCGAGGAAAAATAATAACAATGATAATGTTCGCTATACACTCCGCGGTATCGCCGAGAGAAGCGATATAAAAGACAAGATTCAACCATTTGATATTTTTTGCCCGTTAACCCTACGGAATTCCATATATTCTTTCGAATAATCGATAGAGCCGAGATCTGGTTTTAACGTTCGGATCGAGTAATATAGCATTCGGTGAAAATATCCGAGAACGGTATTTCGAAATACTTCTCCGCTCGGTAAATAATTTCTATCGGGTTGGAAGTTTTTTATCGCGCCTTTTTGCGAGCAACCGGTGTAACAACCCGCCACTTGAAGAAAGAATTATGAAGGGGCTGCGAGTGACGCGCCGTGACGGTAACATCAATATAAGATCACTCTTAAGGTCCCCGCAGCTTTCGCGCAGACACCAAACGTTCACCCCTCATTGACCCTAGAATATCGCATCTAAAAAAAAAAAGAAGCGGAACGAGAGAATATAAAACGACGAAAAGCAAACGTATTTATATTAAACGTCGAAACACTCTCTGGGAGAAAAATCAACGCGCAGAATGTAAAATCGCTATACGACGCGAGGATTTCCAGTAAAAGCGCTCTTTAAGAGATGCGTTTATTGGTTGCTAAACATCGGTATACTTGTATACATCGCTTTATGGGGTAAGCTCGCTCCATCCCTTGCCGCGACTGTGTATGCCCGTCGATACAGGGAAACGCGAGTGCGTTAAGCTCTACACGTGAGCGAGCTCGGTTGCGGTAAGCGTGTATATAATACGTACTTAGGAGCATATCGCGCTTACTGAGCCTCTGAAAGCATCGCGAGGGTGCCCACGATCGCGAGACGAATAAATATCCGCGAATGTAGAAGCTCGCGTCGATTCCGCTGAATTCGTTCCACTTCGTATATAGTGCTTTATTCGATACCATAACTCTATCGCCGTTCTCTATTTCGTTCCAAAAAGTTTATTAAACGTTTATCCGGAGAAATTTTCGTGAATAAATAGCTTCTAAAGATCTGTAGTACACACATAAGAAAAATTCATGAAGCATATCTCACACGCACGAAAATAAAGCTTGACGGATGGTCTATTGTCGATTTTGTGGGATAAATATCGCATTAAGAGAAGATCAGCAGGCTTCTTGGCGAGAAAAATAAGTTTGACATCGTCTAATATCTTGCCAAACGTGATGTTTACTAGATCGATGGTCTTTTTCTTTACCATGTGAGAGAAATTTTATAATAATAACGATATCCTGTCGCTATATTATTTCAGTTATCGGAAGTGAATTTATTATTCGGATAATTATGTCTGGTAATGTGTCATTTCGAAATGAGACGAATTTTGAAAGAGCAGACGGCGCACGTTTAATCTTCTTGCGTTGATATCACTCATTGGTTAACTCGTCTACGGGACGCGAAAACACACCCCAAAATCGAGCAAGGGAGATGCCATTAAGCTAACGTCCGCAAAATTTACATGAAATTGCTTATTAAATCACTAAGTTTTTCGCGATGATATAACGGTACCAAGGCCATTTGTTTTCTCAGCTCTTATTTTGTACCGCGTTAATAAAACGAAACGATTTAGAACAGAACTTTCAACTTATATAATATTTTATTTCTTGCGTAAATTAAAATGATTTTCGTTTAAAAATATAATGACAAATACAAACATACTATAAAACTGAAGAAAAAGTAGTAAAAAAAATTTCTTTCGTTCTGAATTCTACGTTACAATAAATTGTCGAAAAAGGTTACTGCACTCGCTATTTCGGCTAAGCCGATATGCATTCATTACAATGATAAAGTCGTGAGTGAAAAGTTTGAAGTTGAGAGAAGCTTGCCTTTTAGTTCTTTGAGGTACTTTTGCGATGCCTTCTCTCCTTTTCCGCTTCTCTACGTCTTTTTAATATTCTATGTTTCTGTGAGACCTTTTACTTTCTTCAACACATTAATCGAAAGTATAGAGATGAAATAAATTTAATGTTCAACATAAAAATACATTACCGAATTTGCTTCTTGAGACTCTTGATAGAAAGAAATGAAAATTCATCACATTTTACTTATACATCACGAAATACTGTCGAACCACCGTATAAAAAAAACTTTTCTTCATATAAAGGAAAATAATACCTACATTTGTTAATTTAAATAATTACTGTTTTTAAGTTTGTTAAATTTTGTTGAGGTAAAATCATATGAATGGTTTTTTAATAATTTATTATTTTACAAAAAATATTTACACCATGAAACTAATCTTTCCACAAAAAGATGAACATAGAGAAAGTATTTGTTGCGAACAAATTTTTTATATTAACTTAACATATAATCTATATTAAAATATCTATTCTTGTGTAACAATATTTACAATGGTTTGTATTATTCGCTTTCCATTTTGATGGTTTAGCAAGTTTAATAAAGGATCTTGCATTTTTTGTTCTAATAACTTTATCAGTTCGGACCTTATTCGCTGTAACAATTGCGCTACCTGAAAATATCATAATGTATGAGTTCAGAAATTTTCAATTATTTATAAATTGTTCAAAAGAAGATCAATCCCACCTTGTGTGATTCGACGATGAATATTATCCAGCTATCATCAAGACAAAGCATGAATTTATCATTTTGAATTTCTATCCGTAACTCATATCCCGAAAACAAAATGAGCGACAAAACCGGTATCATAGAAACTTCTTTTATAAATATTCTACTAGTTTTTATTTTTTCTTGAAATACTAAATATGGGCTTGTGAAATTCCCAACAGTATGATTTATCGACGATGGATGTATGGCAACAAAACCATCTTGTTTTGTTTGAAATCTTAATTCTCCAGCTGTAGTTTGAATAGGAATAGCTCCTGTTGCCTGTATTTGAAATGATTTCTCTGGAGTAAGAACTTTCACTACATTTGGATAAAGTGCAGCACAAATAAGTCCTTGTAATAATTTATAATTTTCATTTTGTATATTGAGTTCGTATCCTGTGAGATCTAATACATTATCTATTCCCATTTGACGTCTTGGTAAATTGACAGGAACAAATCCAATCGATACTAATAATTCTAATAATTGATGTTTGATATCGGCTAATGTTTGTAAAGTACGTATTGACAAGCCATTTTGATCTGCGAATGCTCTGCCTGCGTAACTATTTTTTGAATTAGCATTATGCCATTTCTGAAATGAAATATTAACCAGATTAAATGATATTTTTGTAAAAATAAAAATATTATAAGTACAAAAATATATTGAAATATATTTACTTTATAGGCTCTTAATACTGTTAGGTGATCAGAATTTCCTACAATAAATTCTTTCTTTTTCTCATTAATTTCTTGTCTTCTGTCAAATGACATATTAAAAGGACTTTTATGCGAAAGACAAGCCGCTATTGTTAAAGCTGAATCGAGACAACAAAATATTGCTCCGAACAGAATTAATTTACCAATTCGAACATTAACTGGTAATGAAGCTAAATGATGTCCTAGAGGAGTTAATTTATAATCTGAATCGAGTGCACCAATATCTTGTAAACTTTTTTTAGCATTTAGAACGTTCGCATGCGTGGGAGGTTCCAACAATTTATCTATAAATAAAAAAAAATATCATTTTAATGTAGTTAAAAATTATTTTATAAGTTTTATATTATCATACCTAGTATATTTTGTAAATCTATTCTGATTCCATTGTAAATGAGATGTATACGTAATAACAGAGGTTCTAATGATATTCTCAATATTTCAGGTATAGGTTGTGCAGATAAATGATGATTAAACCTAATAATTCATAATTAATGAAAGATAATATTATTATCATTACAAATGCAATGTAATCATTAATAAAACAAACCTCCATGATGTAAACAATGAAATACAAACTCCTGGCATAACACGACCAGCACGACCTTTTCTCTGTAAAGCATTTGCTCTTGAAACCCAACAAGTTTCTAAGCTTTCCATGTTTTGATTAGAATTGAATCTTGTTTCTTTCATTTTTCCAGTATCAATAACGAAAACACAATCGTCAATAGTTACAGAAGTTTCAGCAATATTTGTACTCAAAATAATTTTTCGAACGCCATCCGCCACTTTTTTAAAAACGAGAGCTTGGTCCTCGCTAGTTAAGCTAGAGTGAAGAGGTAAGATCATGAATTTTTTATTCTGTGCAGAAAAATTTTTATTGGTAACAAGCTGGTTTTTCAGAGTAACTATTTCGGCAAATCCGGGTAAAAATATCTAAAAAGATATACAATATTCATTAGTTCTAAACTTCATGACTTATTTTAAAAAATATATCGTTACTTACCAAGATAGATCCTGTTCTGGGAAAATCGTGTTCACCCCAGATTAAGAATTCCAAAGTTTTTTCTATCAAATCATAATTAATTTTATCCGAATCCATTATATACAAATTTTTATAAGTCTGTGAAGAATATCCTGGATATCTTCCAAAAATCTGTGCTAGTGTAAGGTTTTCATCCAAAACAGTATTTTTTGGAGCTACTGCTTGGGAGCTCTGAAGATCGGCTGTTTGTAATTCTATTGTAAGTTCTTCCAGATTGCCTTTTATTTTACGCGTAAATTGCGAATTTTCTTCTAAAACGAAACCTGTATACTCAAATACATCTTCTAAAAATATTTGTTCGACAGGAAAAGTTTTGCCAGGAATATGTAAAGTAGGTGTCTTTCCAAAATATTCTGAAAAGACTTCTTCTTTTAATGTAGCACTCATCAGTATAATTTTTAAGTCCTTTCTTTTCCTTAATAATTGTTTGAGAAGCATCAGTAGAAAATCACTAAAAATATTTAACTAGTTAAAAATATAATTAAATAGTATAATATAAACTATTTGAATTATACCTTTCTGCACTTCGTTCATGTACTTCATCTACAACTACGTGAGTAACTCCGTCAAGTTCTGGATTTTGAGAAAATCTTTGTAATAATATTCCAGTAGTACAAAATGTTAACCTGGTTCGTTTTGAAATTTTACTCTCTAATCTTATTTGATATCCAATGGTATTGCCTACTTGTTCATCTCTTTCTGCTGCCACTCTTTCGGCAACACCTATTGCACTAATTCTCCTTGGTTGAGTACATACAATATTTATACTTCCGTTAGAGTTAGATCTGTTTATGATCCAGTCATCCAAAATGAATTGTGGAATCTAACATACAATTTAAGTTTTCATTATTTTCTTTCAACGACATATGCATTTACATTCATAACTTACCTGTGTACTTTTACCACATCCAGTTTCTCCAGAAATTATTATAATCTGATTTTCATTAAAAATATCCAATATTTCTTTCATATGAGACCAAACTGGCAATGTTTTTCTCACACTTATCATTTTTCTGTATCTTGGATTATTCTGTTTTTCTTTAAATCTTGTCTCAATCAAGTCATCTTCTTGAAGTATTTCTTCTGTAGAAATGTGATTTTGTCTAATTTTATTTGTAGAACCTAACTCGTTATGTGTTGCTCCAGCTGTTTCATTTTCATCCACTATTTTTGGAAATAAGAGTTCATTTTCATCCAAAAACTGTTCTTTGTTTTGTAGTAAATATTCCTTAATTTCATAATCATTTTCTAACAGAGATATTATAGAAAATATTGATGGTACTCCATCGCTTGAAAGTATCTGCGATTCATTGTACAATTTACGTGCAATACGAAGACATACTAATCTTGGAAAGACTCCTTCATTTTTATGAAAGTAGAAATATGGAGGTTCATATGGGTACTTACACTCTAAAAGCAGAGAATTATATTTTCAATGCACATTTAATCTAATATCATTTAAAATTTAATTATAAAACTAAAAAATATACCTTCAGGAAATCGAATTTCGAGCGTGAAAAATGAATCTTCTTGGATAGATTCAACTGGTTTCTGAATAGGTTGTTGGTGAAGAAATCGACATTTGTTTCCATATCTACAGTTTTTGTGTAGAAACAATCTACATACTTCCTTATCAAGTTTCTTTTCTACTTTAATTTTGTCCTTTTTTTGATTCTTATCATTCAATAAATAATCTAGTTTCAATTTTACTTCCCAAATTCGATTTTTTATTTTCTCTGTAAACATCCCACTGTAAATAGATTCGAGAGCTTCTTTCTCTTCATCTCTTTTTTCTAGATAATCACTTGTATCTAAATCACAAAGAGCATTATTTTGTACTCCATAATATTTTTCAAATAATATTTCTAAAGCTTGTCCTAAGTGGCCTTTAGTGTGCAATAAAGCTTCAGCACAGTGTACAGAATGAAAACTGTTAATAAAAATGATGTTGAATAGTAACATATGTTACACATATATTTTTAGTAATTTTTCATTGGAATAAAATTAGCTACATACCCATAGCTTTCGAGTTTTGATGTAGCAAATTGTCTTGTTATTTGATCTTCTGTCTTTGGTGTTGTATCCTTTGAAGAATAATCGATTACTCCTTTGATCACTAAATTGCCTCGCTCAACCCAATAATGCTTGTCTACATTTGATTTTTTAGTTTCAAATTCGGATTCATCAAGTAATTCGAATTTCTGAAAAATAATGTAACAACAGCTATCACTGCAATTTTAATTTATAATCAAAAATGAATTTCTTCAAATAATATCAACTAATCAAATCCAATTAAATTCTAATTTACATGAATTTATTTCCTGACTAAGTTAATAACATGAACTTAGAATACATACCTAAGTTACGAGTATGATTAGCTGATGCTTATTTGAAGATTTAAGCTCCACAATGGTATTAACAAGTGACTTTTCTTATAAATTGTAGATATGCTCACCGATCCATAAATATGTTTTAGTGTATCGTAAAGTTGTTTTTCAGAGTCCATTGAAATTCTAACTGTTTGCAGTTGAACTCTAAGTTTCGACGGTATATGAGTTGGTATATGAGTGGTATTTGAGTCTGCATTTTTATTCTTATTGAATTTCGGAGAACGTCGACAAGAACTAATTGAAGATCAAAAATATAATTTTAGACATTAATATTAAGTAATTAAAAACAATTCACATTCACATTTATACCTATTATTTGTTGGGTTAGATTTATTATTGATAACAATATCATCCATTAATTCTAGACTTCTGTGGTCCATGGTTCGGAAAGTCACTTAATAACTCAATGAAAGGTTATAAAATCAAAAATCATAAATAATATTCACAAAATTAAATTCATAAAAGTGTCTAAATATGTAATGCACTTTCCGTTTGACATTACATTCAAGAACAAGCGTGTACACCATGTGAGGCAATCATAACTACTCATCTGATATCATATCGACTTGTTTTACCAACCCCTACATTACCCACTGAGCCACGTATATTGCCCAACATAACCTATCTTGAATTCCGATCCTACTTGACGTAACACGGCGTAGTATATGTATATTTCGGATTTTCGACTTCGGATAAACTCGGATGAAATCGTACTGGCAATGGCGAATCAGCAATTCGCGACATTGAATCGCTGAGTGTCGCGAGAGACAAGTGCAAAGTGAGAGTTCGTAGTCGAAATTTCGTGTACGAATACTGAACGATTTCGAAAGTTTTTATAGCATATTTATTCTTTGAAATTACAAGTTTTTATACAATTGCAATCATGTTGCGAGTATCAAAAATCCTCGTTGAAACATCGAAAAATATTAATAAATCGTTGATTAGTTCAAGGTAAGCCTCAATTGGCAGTTTTGCAATTTCCCTACTTTTCACTATTTTTCTTATTCTGAGAAAAATAAATTTGCAGCAACTATTTATACTGCTTGAAAAAAAGAGATATTAAAAAGGTTTAAAAAAACTATTTGAAACGGCATGTGATCAAATAACCCGAGAAGACATAAACTCTGAAGGATATGACTGTCAGAAGAATAACATTTAACAGTAATTTTTTAATAACGATGAATAGTTTAATATTAGAATAATGTTTTATTTACACAAATTCAAATCTATTTAAATATAATTTACACAATAATAGTTAACAACTGTTACAATGTTTTGTAACCTTTGCTCATTAGTGAAGTATATGAACATAACGTGGACTTTAACCTCTTTCTAAACTAAATTCGACGTGACATGAACGTACAGATACCAATGCTCTCACCGATTCGTATCTTTGTCAGCTAGACGTAATTTCCTCTATAGGGTCATGACCAAATTGTTTCTTCCTACTCTTAAATAAATTAAACGCTTTTCCGCCTTCACCTATAATAATATTAAGACGCTTATGAATATATTATGTCTACGAATGATGGTTTTTAATTTCATGTAAGTTGATAATAATGTGATAGAAAGATCACAGTGACTTGCATAACGAAATCTTTTATCATTTTTTTTTTAATTTAGTCGTTAGAAAAAATTTTCGTTTTATCGTATAAAATATTAATTATCAATGGCAATTATAAACAAATTTGCAAAAATTTTTAAAGAACACAATACGTATCTTTAATTTCGGAATTAGTGAAGAAGATAATTTTTTATTATTTTACAGATGCCTTGCTACGAAAGCCGCTGTGAAAACGAGAGCAGAAAAAACAGAATCAAGTTCTCCCGTAAAGGAGTCGGAATCATTTACTATGAATATTTTCCGGGGACAGCTTCAAACAAGACAAGTCTTTCCTTTCCCTGAACCACTTTCCGATGATCAAGTGGAAACATTGAAAATGCTCGTTGACCCCGTCGAAAAATTTTTCGAAGTAAATAAATTTCATAACATGAATGCAAATAAATATTTATTCGTAACAAAAATAATTTATTTGCCAGGAAATAAACGACCCAGTAAAAAATGACGATACTGCGTCCATTGACGACAAAACATTATCGGCTTTGTGGGAACTCGGTGCGTTTGGGCTTCAAGTACCCCAGGAATATGGAGGATTGGGATTATCGAATACGCAATATGCCCGGTGCGTTGAAATAGTCGGTGGAAACGACTTAGGTGTAGGAATTACTCTTGGTGCCCATCAGAGTATTGGATTCAAGGTATGCACAAATTATTTCTGTTTAAATCATCTTGTACATCTGTGATGTTTTTTTTAACAGGGTATTCTACTATTTGGTACTCCCGAACAAAAAAAGAAATATTTGCCAAAAGTATCGGCAGGAGGTGACTTTGCTGCATTTTGCTTAACCGAACCAAGCTGCGGTTCCGATGCAGGTTCGATACGATCACGGGCCGTGAAATCTGCTGACGGATCTCATTACGTATTAAACGGTAGTAAAATATGGATATCTAATGGTGGAATGGCTGAAATTATGACTGTTTTTGCTCAGACGCCAATCAAAGATCCTATAACAGGAGAAACAAAAGATAAGCCAACAGCTTTCATAGTAGAAAGATCATTTGGTGGAGTAACGAGTGGCCCACCGGAACGAAAAATGGGTATCAAATGTAGCAATACAGCTGAAGTTTATTATGAAGACGTTAAAGTTCCCGTGGAAAACGTGTTAGGAGGTGAAGGACAGGGTTTTAAAGTTGCTATGAATATACTTAATAATGGCAGATTTGGAATGGCGGCTGCACTTTCGGGTACCATGCGTGCTTGCATAAAAAAAGCTGTAGATCACGCTACACAACGTGTTCAATTTGGACGCACAATCGATAATTATGGTACTACTCAGGAAAAACTAGCGCGTATGACTATGTTGCATTATATAACTGAATCACTTGCTTATGCAATTTCTGGTAACATGGATCAAGGAAGTCAAGATTATCACTTAGAAGCTGCAATCTCCAAAGTAATATTTTAAAAGAATAATTATAAATTTATTAAAGTAGTTAATGCAGTGTTCCGAATGTACATGTATTCGTTTATTTTTTACAGTGTTTTGCATCAGAATCTGCATGGTACGTGTGCGATGAAGCGATTCAAATTCTGGGCGGAATGGGCTTCATGAAAGATACCGGCCTTGAAAGAGTCATGCGTGATTTACGTATTTTCCGAATTTTCGAAGGAACTAATGATATTCTTCGTCTGTTCGTCGCTCTCACTGGAATTCAATATGCTGGTAGCCACTTAAAAGAGCTACAGAAAGCATTCAGAAATCCAACAGCGAATTTGGGATTAATTGTAGAAGAAGCAGCTAAAAGAGCAACCAGAGCAATTGGATTAAAGTCACCACCAAATTTTGCTCATTTGGTCCATCCTAGTTTAGCAGATAGTGCAGCTTTATGTGCAAAGGTTTGTTTGATCAAAAATTTGTAATTATTATTGTTAATAATTTTTCATATATTATTTTTCTGAAATTCTTTAATAGGGTATCGAAGTTTTCGGCCAAGCTGTGGAATCGAGTTTAGTGAAATATGGAAGAGGAATTGTCGATGAACAATTTCTTTTGAATCGACTATCGCAAGCAGCGTTCGATACATATACAATGGCTATAATACTGAGTAGAGCGAGTATGTCTGCTAGTAAAGATCTTCCAAGTGCCCAACATGAACTGTTGATGGCTCAAACATGGTGTACAGAGGTAATAATATGGTTAATCCATTATTAATTTTTTTACCACTCATTTGCAATATTTTATAGGCTTCCAGTCGTGTTGCATACAATTTGAAGGTAGCTGGTTCTCCAAAACATCGTGATTTCTTCTCCAATATGAGTAAAATTTCACGAAACTTGTGCGAAGCAGGTGGATGTGTACAGTCAAATCCATTAGGTTTTTGAAAATTTTTTTTTCTCTTTCGAGAACATATATTTCGACGGAACTTTAATCCATGCAGACATGTGTTTACATAAACTCTATTGAAGAGAATCGATTGATTAGTGAATACAACAATAATGAAGGGTTACGCTTTCTACACAAAATAAGTTGAAGGAATAAGATAATTACTCGTGTTGTGCCTTATATAAAATTAATCGCAGGAAGATTATTTTTTTCGTATAAATGTGCACAAATCAATGCAATTTGTTAAAATTTATTTTTTAACTTAAGAATTAAGTATATTAAGACCATATGATTACGAAATAATGTATTTTCGATACTGTTAATATTTTTACATGAAAAATAAATTGTAAATAACTCTTTATAATCATGAATATATAATATCTTTGAAATAAATCTTTTTATACTGAAAATATGAATAGATTAAAAAATAATTATGAGACCCATAATCTCAATTACAGATATTAAATAATTACATCTTTTTAGTGTAGTTGTATAGGTAAGCAATTATCTTACAAATAATACAAATAAAAAATACAATCTATCCGCTTAAGTATTGTGATATATGTTAACGCATCCAACAATATTATCAACGTTTTTAAAGATATAATTCTTGATATTGCATCTACGACAATAATAGTGGAAGCACGCAACATTTCTACACAAATTTGATTTTGTTTCCCTTATTTTTTTTCTTTTAAGAACATTTCTTACATTTCAGATGAGATTAATTCAGAGTAGTGCAGTAACGTAATTACACGTAGTTGGATTTCTTCATGTGATTTTGAAAACCACAATTAAGTTTGAGATTCAAACTATTTTCGGCACTAGAATTTTCAAGTAGGCTTTCGATGTGTTTGTAATAATTTTAATATAGAATAGGAATAGAAAATTTATACATGTGTATATGTATATTATCATATACTATTCAAACATATTCTAGATCTTTTCAAATTACAGGAATTTCATTTTCACGTTTACTATAAAAACTGAATAGTAAAATATATAACGAATGAATTTTAGTTTTAACTTTCTGGATGGCAGTGCTATAATCGAATTATAAGCAATCTTATCTTTTTGTTTTATACTGTGAAATATTTAATACTGGAATGGTGAATTATTTGATTCTCAAACTTGAATTTGTTAAAAATATTAAGCAATTTTAATAAAAATTAACTAGTATTATATTGTTAAAGCATTCAATGATCACATTTTGCTAACGGAATAATTTTTTTTAACGTGCAAAACTCCAGGGAAACTCGATTATCTACGAACATCAGTAATTGTTGGTGATAGTGATTAGTTTTAAATTTTGAGAAAAATAGGTGAATGTTTCTTCTGTTAATATCGTTACTCCAGGTATTCTAATTGCGCCCTTGTGATTCCCGTTCGAAGTATTTCCAAAAATTTTTCATGAATTACACTAAATAATACAATATTTCGAAAATTCATATAATGACACGTCTGTATCATTGATAGGTCTTGATATTCATATTGAAGTTACTAAAATTAGAAATAATTAAAAAATTGGTTTTGACTAGATTATTAACAACAATAAGTTAATTTAAAACGAAGCAAACACCACAATGGGCTATAAATTTTTAATTAATACCCATAAATCCTAGTACTGTAGAAGAAAATTCATTTAATATTGTGATATAGTGACTATGTTTACATGGATTCATAACAAAGTATCAAATTCATATTTTAACGTTAATATTTATGAACAGAAATAAAAACTCAGAATTGATTATTCAAAATGTTATTATACATTTCATTCCTATTCTGAATGTTTCTCGTAACCCTGATACTCCTGAATACGAAAATAAATATCTATTCATCCATTACTATAATTCTACATTTTCCCTACTTTTTATACAGTTACATATGAGAAATTAAAAATAAACTAAATATTTAAATCAAGTTGATTGTGAAACAATTCATTTAAAGGCTGTAGAAAAAATAATTCAGATAAATCAACGATTTTTATTAAAATAAAGTACATGAGACCAAATTCAAATAAATACTATAAAGTATCAAGTAAAAAATTCAATTAACAAATAATTTATCAAATTTTAATTTCAATATAAATAAAGTAAGATACATTAAAAAGAATTAAATTTTACGAATAACGAAGTTTTCTAATGAACGTATATTTTGATCGTTATTATTTTTCCGTCTGGCTAAGCAGAAATTCGTAATTTATGGAAAATATTGATAAACGATACGGAACTAGAAAATTCATGAAAATATTTATAAAGATATTGTTTTCGAATATATATTTTGGTATAATAAATTAAATTTTCTTAGTTATATCTTGGTTCAAATTTCTATGATTATTCTCACTGTTTGAATGAAATCTCACTTTCGTTGCACCTTATTTATTACTTTATGTAATCGTTTCCTTCTTGCAAGGAGGGCCAATATGAATGTCATCAATTAAGTTATTCACTTAAATAAATCTTCTGATAACTCTTTCATTTTCACGTTCGAATAACCGTAACGTTAACGAATGTACATTCTACGAACTGAAATAACATACCGAAAATAGTTATAATTGGAAGCGCGATTTTAATGATCATCGATTCATCCATTCAGAATTCTATTGCCACACGAAAAAGACATTGCTTTTTTTTTGCAGAAGCTATGATAATGTTAAAGATAAAATACACAGTACACTTTCCTTTCATTACACAAAGAAGATAACATTTAAAGCTTTTCAGTATAGTCAAGCTCCACATATGCTTCATATAAGAAAAACTGTAATGCTGCAAAATAGAACACTGCTGTCATAGATTAAACAGGTATAAAGAGTGGTACATTGTTATCAGTCTGTACTGAACTCAAAACTGTAATTATAGTTTCAATTGCAGTTTGCTATTAAAATTGGCAATAAATAATACCGTATTTGTAATTTACTCATATATACTTGAATATATGCATGTAAATTTTACAAGCCCAACAAGTTTTAATTGTACATTGCTACCTGGAGTAACTCATGAAATTGGGATATTTAACCCTGTGCTATTGACAGATTCTTGAACATTTGTCCATTCCATGCCACTGCAATACAATAATGTTGGAGCAATTGTATCAATAATTCTCTTTCATCGAGCATTTCTACATGTTCAATCCGATTGCGGTCTGTTTCAGGCAGTGAATCATAAACTTCTACCATAGTCCATGCATTTGAACCTTCCCACCCATTTAATATATAACTGCAAAAAATAGATATCAATGTATTTCATGTCAAATTAAAACCTTTTTAGAAAATTCCTTAACATTTTTGTATATACCGTTTTTGTTGAGTTTCTAATGATTCACATTCTTCAACTCCAGCTAATAAACATCCTCGACTACGTAAATTAGATAGCATAACTTGACCAAATTTATCTTTCATATTGACTTGTTCATAACTAACAAAAAGGCTATTTCGAAAATTGACTGCGAACCATTTTAATAAAGAAGAAACTGCATTGCTATCTATATACACCAACACGCATTCGGCAAGAATCATTGTTGGTAAATTAAAATTAACTTCAGCTTGTGCCAATTTATTTGGAAGATCTGATACATGTCGCAAATCTATACCCATGAGGTGGTAATTAGCAGCATGTAAATCTGTAGTTGAAAATCTAATCTCTCCATCTATAAGTGAAAAATTAAATATTTTAGATATAATTTGAAAATATAGCATAAGTAGGATAACGTACCTTCTGTATTTAATGGATCTATCAACTGCTTATGTTTTTTAATATGATAACATTTTTTAGCAGTAATATTTGGAAAATCCAATTCAACAAAATTAGCTGGTGTTTTTCCACTATCTCTTAGTCTCCAGTACAAAGTATCAAAACCAGCACCTAAGTTAATGATTTGCCCTTTACCTCCTGACAGCTGTAAATTAGATTTTTAACAAAAAAAATTACAAACATTACTATAATTATTCATATTTAAATAATTTAATAATTACGCTTAGTGAATCAATTAAAAAAGAAAAATCTGCAAAATGTCATAATTGTCAATGAACTGAGATATAAATCGACATAATATGAGAATAAGTTTTTTGTGGTCTTGAGTCATTATCAACGAGCGTGAATTTACGATCGCAAATATTCTGTGATTCCTTGTTCATACGATTTTGCATTGACCTATATCGAATGTATCACGATAAAGGCTCCGGGGTGGAATTAGGACGAGGCCTTGGTCGGGTCAAGGTTCCCGGCACTGCGCGAATATCCGCCGACTGCGCTGTGATGATCAGCTGTATACAGAGGTCTAGGTTATTCCTATTTTCACTGGGAATACAAGATCTATCTGTTTATCTGTTGTTCTAGAACGGATTATTTTGTGGGTCGTACTTTTGCCGGCAAATGTATTTTCTAATGCGTTATAGGTTATGATCGTGCAAAAAAATGAAGATAAAAAATCCTACTTGCACGGTAGAACGAATTTATTACAGAGAGAGAAAGAAGTAAAACTCGCCTTGAGGAACTTTTCAATGAAAACCTCGATACCCTTGACCCTTGCATAGTACCCGCGATTAATCTCGGGAGCTTTCCGTCCTGTTTGCTTCACGAAGAAGTTTATGAACGGATCTGACCAGTATCTGAGCTGCACCGCACATCTTTTGCATTCGCTCGCGTCGTCGTTCGTGGCCTGTATGGCCTCGTCGTCTGCCATGTCTTTGATCATAGCGCGATAATAGAAACTTCTCTAGTCGCAACTAAACATTATAAAATTCACTATTATCCGTTTGTTTGTTTTCTTTATGTTCACCTTTGATCGCGATTACAACCACACACACAACGACTCGCACTACTCGCTAACGCGAAACTGCACGAGCGGCCATAATGTGGAAGGGGTGGTATCAAGTGGGGATATGGTGGATTGACGCTTGCGTACTTGCACATTGATAAGGCGCGCGCGCGCAATAGACACATCTTGGATTAATTTAAATTCGAAGTTCGAGTTATTTAAATGAAAAAAAAAGGGACAATCTCGTGAGGTATTAAATTATCCAAACAAAGAATTATTTTATTATATCATTCATAATGTAATGCTATACATTAAATATAAGATACTGCGCTTTAAATATTTCATGCAAGCAAGATAACTCAAATATAATTTCAAATTTTATTAGTATAACAGTATGGATCGATCGTAAACGTGATTTGATATATGAAAAGAGGAAACAAGATATTTGTTTCTTATAAGTAAAGTAAAAACAGATCTAATTAGTTTGAAGTTTTGAACAATCAATAAAAAATCGATGTTTCTTTTCAGTGAAAAAATTTTCACTTTATATAATGGACTAGAGCATAAGTAAATAATATATTCGAATATTTCTCACGCGAAGCATTCTTAACATAATCGATTATAATATTCAAAAATGATTCACTAATGCTAGTTCAACCGTAAATAATCGAACATATGTTATAATCGATTTCAACACTAACATAAGTAATACAAAATAAGATAAAAAATAGGTGTTAATAAAATAATACATTGAGTAATACCTCAAAAATAATGGTAGGCTACAGAAAACAAATGCTATTATTTGATTTATATAAAAAGATGTTTAAATAGCAAAAAGGGAAGGATTTACAGTTTTTTTTATAAATAGTAAAGGTAAAAAATTTTATAATGAAATGTGTAAAATTGCATGAAGATTCCGAAGAACACATACTGTTAGCCTAAATAACGAAAAATTTTTTCAATTTTCATTAAAAACAATTGATATACGGTAATCTCATATCACGCATCTAATTTTATAACTGCGTGTAATATCGTTAAAGGACTGTCAAATTATTACATTTAAAAACTGTAGTATAATCAGTACCACAAATCTGAAATAACTTCTATCTTTATGTACAAGATTTTCGTATTCAGTTTCTTCACTATTGGACAGAAATTGAATACTTTTATAATAATTTTTAACAATTTAAATAACTACAATCAAGTTCCAAATAAATTCAACGATGATGCGATTACCTTTCCAAAAATAAAGATTTTCATATAATTTTGATTTGTTATTTAAAATAATCTCTTATGGTGACATCTAATAATCTACAAAAATATTTATCTAGATCTATTAGAACAGTCTCCATATCTTTTTATTTTTGGAATCTCTTCCCATATATAGATAACAAGATGAATGTAATGTCGTATTGCTCATCATGGTGCTGCTTCGGGTTTTGTAGCTGTTGCCGATTTCGGAGTTGACGCTTTGGTTTTTCTTTTCGGTGGTACGGGTACTTCCGTTCCACTCACCGGTGGTGGTGTCTCCGGGACATTCGAGTCTGCATCTAGCGTTTGAGATAATTTTGCGGTCTTTTTTACCGTTTTGCTTGTTTTCTTCACTTTTTCGGCTGAACTAACTCCAGTACCACTCGAGCCTTCACCCGTTTCCTCAGTTGCATCTTTTGGTTTTTTCGTTACTTTTTTTATAACTTTTTTTGTACTTTTCTTACCGTTACCATCACCTTCTGCAGTACCTTCTCCAGTTTCAGACTCGGAAGCTGTTTTCTTAATGGTTTTTTTCACAGTTTTCTTCGCCGTTTTCTGTTCAGTTTCAGCTTCTTGTACTGGCATTATTGGGGGACTAGTTGGTGGAGTAGCCTCTATAACTATTGGAGTAGACGGAATCTTTAGTTCTTTCGTTCTTGTTGGTCTCATCGGGCTCTCATCTTCTGCTGATTCCTCTACTTTCTCTCCCACAAATTCTGCAACGTGTTCCTCCAAAACTCCACTTTCAGTTTGTTTGGGCTGGGTTAAAAATAATTTCAATTTATCATCTTTTGTTACTATTTTATCTCCTGGCGTACCTTCTGGCTGTACTTTTTGTATCTCTTCCGCAGTAAGAGCGGTTTCAGTTTTAACTTCATCCGCAGTAGAAACAATTTCAGTTTTCGCTCCTTCTGTCACGGTGCTGATTTCAGGTTTGGTTTCATCAACTGCAGTAGCTATTTCAGATTTTGTTTCTTCGACTACAGAAGTGTTTTCAGATTTCGTTTCTTCTACAGTAACTGCAGCTGCTGCTGTTTCTTCCACTGCAGAAACAACTTCAGATTTTGGTTCTTCTATTAGAGCAACAGTTTCAGTTTTCGTTTCTTCTACTGCAGCAGCAATTTCAGTTTTTATTGCACCTACCGTAGGAACAATTTCAGTTTTTGTATCTTCTGCTGTAGCAGTACATTTTGTTTCTTCTACTACAGAAACTACTTCAGATTGCGATTCTCCTGTTGGAGCAGCAGTTTCAGTTTTTATTTCTTCTACTACAGTAACAATATCACCCTTTGTTTCTTCTACCGCAGAAACGATTTTAGATTTCGCATCTTCTGTTATAGCTGGTGATTCAACCTTTCCTTCTACCGAAGTAGGAGAGAAAATTTTGACATCCTCTTGTGGCGATTCATCCCTTTTTAATTCTTCCAATCTTTCGGCAATTTCGGCAACTACTGGTTGGACAGTTGGCTCAATTTGGATATCAGATTGTACAGTGGGAGTAATGTTGTTCACAGATTCATCATTATTTGAAGGAAAATCGGGGAAACCGTTATTCTGTATTGGTGGTGTAATTAACATTGTTTCAATCAATTGAGTTGTACTTGGTACCTCTATCGGTGTTTCAGAGAATGCAGCAGCTGATTCCTGCACAGAAGCAACTGTGGAAGCAATTGCTTCTTCCTTAATGGGCTTAGGATCCTCTGTTACCGATTCCTTTGGGTCTGTTTGCAAAACAGACTCTGCTACTTGTATTGGTACAGGTTTCAATGCACAACTTTCGGCAGTTGAGATTTCTAATTCATCCGTTTCTTTAATATTTATTTCTTCAGTAGTTGCAGTAGTAGCACACGCAGAAGCTATTGTGGGTTCTGTTTCAATTTGCTCTTCTACCGATTGTTGGTTAGCTTGTTTAACGGACAAGTCGAACAGTGGACATGTTAAGTTTTCAACTGGTGTTGATGTGTCGTCAATCGAACTCACAGTATCAGCCGCTGATGGTGCAGGTAATGGAATCGGCGACGTACACGGTCGTTGTATATTCTCACTTTCTTCCATAGCTCTTTTTTTAGCTAAAATTTTCGAACATTGGGTTTCAGGTTCTTTGGTTACGGGCGATATAGGCATGTATTCTACGAGTTGTTTATCTGCAGTTGTAGCTAAGACGAGACTTTTGATTTCTTCAGAATGTTTCGGTGTTTGCACTTTCATTTCCGATTCTGTCGCAACGGTAGTATCTACCGACTTTTCGGCAAGAGTTAGGCAGATTGGAGATTTTTCATCCGATGTACAAACGGACGATACATCTAAAATTTGATAAAAATAGTTTAGAGAAATTATAATTTTAAACGGCTAACAAAAAAATATATATACATATGTATTATTAACTTATTTATTAGAGTATTGTAAAATTAAATAATGTCGAAAAATTATTATTATACTGATTCGTTAATATTTATTTTATGATGATTTCAAATTAGACCATTCGTAACGTAATTAATTGGTTTAACGTATTGATTTGAATGTAAATGATACCATGAATGAGAATGTCATTAGTTAAATATGGGGTAATAAAATTATTTGATATTCTGTATCACATACGTGATATATCTGTGCTCATTATTAAAGAAAGCGGTTAAAGCATGGAAGTAACGCATTTATTACAACTATGTGATTATTATATCCAGCCGTTATTTTGTGAAAATAGAATTATGCTAAATTTTATTAACTCAGCATAAGCGAAACACAGTTTATTATATGCTTTGTGAATTAAATTTTCAAAGGCAATCAAAGAAAACCTTAAAAACATGCACATTATATGATTCGATATATTTCCTTTGCTACTTTCAATATTTGTTATTTTTAGATGATATAATAATGCCTCATAATGGTGATTCATAATTTCTCGATGATATAGTTGTAACGAGTAACGATCGTGCTTAGCATAAGCTCTGAAAATATTTACCCCGTTAAGCAAAACGACAATACATGACGCAGCAATGCTATGGTGCCATGGTCTGTTAGTTGCTGTCCTCTGCTCCTGTTTCAAACACTCAAACTTTATCAACTGCTTAAACTGAAATTTGTCATTGCGCATTTTTTTATTTTTAAAAGCTAATAAATACTTTTTCATCTCGAAAATAAGTGAAACTAAATAGAGAGAATGTATTTATATATATTATTTAGAATAATTATATAGTCACCACTTAGTCGTAGTTAAACGATAATTAAAAATATCTTTGCTCTTACGGGATTCTAGTTACTTCTTTTATCAATTACATATGCGTTAATTGTCAACTAAAATTATATGAAGTTATAAACGATACATGCTGTTTAAAAAAATTAAAACAAACAAAAACACATCATTTTCTCAGAGTAGTTAACTGCCTGGCATTACGAGCACATCACATTATTCTTCATTAAACAATTTCTTATTGAATGAAAGAATAAATTTAAATAAAATAGCGCGTCTTAATTTACTTTATGAAATCCCCTCTTTAATTCATGCAAAAATATTATTTTATTTTTATATTTAAAAATAAACAACGATAACCTGATAGTAAAAGTAAAAGTATTATTTTTTCATTGATTGAGGAAATTCTATACAGATTTTATATAGGCATACCTTTGGAAACACCTGATTGAGCGTCTATTGATTGGGAAATAGCGGCAGTGACAGGGACACTGATGGCACTATCAGAATCTGCAGTATTAGTTTCTTTCGGTGCTACTACTTCCTACAATCAGTTTTATCCGGTTGAATGGAGAATAGAAAACGTTTGAAATTATGTGTAAGATGTTACTATATTCTATACTTAGACAATATCGTAGTTGAGTTATTTGTTTTAAAAAATGGTTGAACTTTTAATATTTTTTTACATAATGGTTTTTATTTATTTATTAAAATTTTTTTAACAACCAAAATAACACCACAAGTTAATTATGGTTGTTTTTTTAATTGTAATATTATAATTCCCAATTTACCTACAGAACGAAATTTCGAAGCAAAATTTATATCATAACTTATAAATAAAATATGAAAAAATGATAGCAGTTATACCTTCGGCGGCGTCGGTTGCCGTTTTGGAGCCTCGGATAATGTTTGACAAATTTTTTTCCATATATTGTCGAAACTATCTCGACCCATGAAATCAATTTGACCTTGCTCCCAACTTTGTTTTCTCATATGCTCCTCGAATGCTATTTGTGCCTCGCTTCTGGGTTCACCTATCGTAATCTGAGCCAATGCGCCAGCAAGACCAGCCTGTCGAGAAATTCATAATCATTATTTTCTGTTTAAACTGAATAAAACACATTGAAAATTTCTAACGAATGGTACATGAAGATTGCATTGATAACAGTTTGAAATTTTATTTATACTAATATTATCGAAAATCCATAGCCAAATTAGAATTGAAAGATATAATACAAATTTAATGGAAAAAATGATAAATAATAGCACGCTAATAAAATTATTTAATTCTTAAAAACAATGGGGTATCACTGGAGTATGGTCCAAAGAATGTCATATACCGTAACCGTTACTTACATTTACACAATCTAGATGTCCTGTAACTTTCGTGTCAGATTGAGTTCCTATATTCTTGGTATCTATATTAGAGGAGGAAGAGGAAGAGGATTTATCGTTACTCGATTCTGAATGAGTGTAGGTATCGTCAGTATGATGTTCGCTTCGATTTGTTGAATTGTCTTGAGTACTAAAATTACGATTAAAATTGTCCGTGTAAGTATTTACATGTATTTCAATGTTATTATTATGTTCATCTTTTCTAAATTCTTGGATACGACAATCAATTTTTTTATCAATCGATTTCGTCTGATTGTCATTAGAAAACTTATTATCACCTGAATTCTCAAAATGCGTTGTTTCATGATTCGAAAGGTGTTCATTTTGATTTTGAACATGAGATTGTTCAGGTTCATTTTGTCGATAAATTTCATGAGTATTTGTATGCGAATGCTCAGAAATTTGACTAGGTTGATTGTAATAATTGTATTGTTCAGATTTATTAGAATTTAAATTCTGAGTATTATGCTCTTTATGAAATACTGTACTGTGTTGATTACTATCCTGCGATATTATACGACATTCTTCACGAAATGTTTCGTCACAAGGGATGTATAAGGAGGACTCTTGCTCCTGTTCACATTCTCTATTACTACAATTTTGTTTGTTGTTATCAAAATACTGATGAGGAACAGCGATTTCTTGAATATTGTCTTCTACTTTTTCTTGATTACACGAATTACAATACTCATCCCATGGATCTTTAAATTCAGAAAAATCCGTTGGTACGTCGGTAGGAGAAACAATAACGGATTGGTTGTCAATATTATGATACGCGAAGTTCGTAGGTTGCGGATTATTATAAGGCTTAGGTGTGAGTTTGTGCCAAATTGGTGCCAATGTGCTGGAGGCCTACGCAAGCAACATGCCAAAACAGAAAAATGCACACTCAAATAGTTAGCGAGAGAAATTTAAAGGCAGTGTCCATTTTTCTTGATTTTCTTTCATTTTTCGTAATGCGATAAACAACAATTTTATCCAAATAATTTATGCCAAACTAGATATGCAATATTCATGCTTAACCCATTCGCCTTGTATTTGATTAAATTCGTGCACATTTACAATTATTTGGACTTGACGTAGTATGTACAGACACATAGGTGAATGGGTTCAGGAAATGTAAGGAAATGAAGAAAAAAAATAGACACTGACCAAGAATCATAAAAATATGTAATTATTAGCCAATTAAATGCAAAATCAATTCTGCTATTAAAATTGAAGAGAAAAAATGTACTAATTCACTAAAAAGCAATATAAGACCAAAGTATTATGAAAATTATTATTAATACTATTATCTTACCTGACTGTAAGGTATGTTAAGATTATATTTCTCAATGTTTTGCTTGCAAAAAATGGATATGAGAAAAGTAAGTAGAATTATCGAAATTTCTCATTAAAATTAATATATAAATTGGACGCTTTGCATTATGAATTTTTAAAATATTGTAACACAAAAAGACACAAACATGTAAATATTTAACTTACCATAACTGGTGACAATTGACGATGTACGTTGTCGCAGAAAATATTCCACCATAACTGCAAGAGAGGTTGTAAATGAGTACAATTTTGTGGCGGTTGAACAATACCAGTCAACGTGTCGAAATACTGTAGCCATGGCTTCGTACTACCGATGAAGTGAATTATTCGGACATTTTCTCCAAATCTAAAATTATTGGGATGTTAGAAAAGATTAAGAATGATAACTCAATTTAAAGAAGAAAAAACTTACTGTTTAAATGCCGGTAGATAGGAATAAGTGGCTGTAGAACACATGTTGTAAATAAATGGTAAATGTTTATTTATATCCTTCCACGCCCAGTCATTGAAGTACATATTTAACAATCCCTGATCGCCCCCATCGAAGGATCCTTTCGAAGTAGCGAATGCTGTGATGGAGGCAAATGTCTCTTCGGATGGTTTGAATACGAAAACACCAGAATTGAAGCAGTCTGGCCATCCAACATCCGGAGCTGCCGATAGTTCTTCTCTTTCGAAAAGTTCATCGCAATTTTTGATAACCTAAAAAAGTATTTTATTATAATGTAATACATATTGCGGACGCGGAAGTCTTTCTTTTGTCTAACGTACGAGAGCATCTGCGTCGACAAACACACATTTATTATATTGCGTTAATCTCCAACAATGCAGTTTAGTGAACGTGATTCCAAGCTCCGGTCTTGCCAAGAGTGCTAAGTTAGCTTCATCTTTCGAGTCCAAAACGTTTACTTCCCGAACTAAGGAGAACACCGCTGCCAATTTCTCCCTGGGAGCATTAAAAAAAGAATTTTATTATTAACAATGAATACCTCCGAATAAGAATTATTATCTTCGGGTTATATACCTCATCAAATCAGTTACTCCTGGAGTAACTAAGACCACGAGATCATGTTTAGTACCGACACGACGAAGAGAATGTGCCAAAACAAGAGCTCCTAATGAGTAAGAATCATTTGTTGCCAGCGTAACCCATGCGTTTCCTAAAATTGAATAGAATTTTCAATTTCAAGAAAAATTATTAAAATATACATTTAAATACAACAAAAACATAAGAATACGTTATTGAAACCAAAATCAAACTTCTTCTCTCGCTGAGTAATCCTAAAAGTAACGCGTGTTTTTACGTAACCATATGAGGAAGATAAAGAATAAAAGTATGTCAATGGTTTTAGGGTACCAAATGTTATCGGCTGTACGGATGTCATTTCATTTATATAAAATTTCTTTATTATCTTAAAATAGCTTGAACTTCATACGTTGAGAACAATTTTAATTCATAGCGAACTATTATAATAATTTTAACATTATATATAATAATTAACATCGATAGATTTAAACTTTCTGAAATTCCTTCATACCTATGGTCAGATAAAGGAAAAAGATGATCGAGAAGTGAAAGTTATATTGGCATTTATCCAATGGCTCGATTATATATAGATCACCAATATTAGATTACATTTCGATCAATTGATTTTCCGACAATTAATAGTCATAATAGTAAAAGCAAACAATTCACAGTACAACTGAGACTGGAATTTCTAGTTAAAGAATAGCTCGAATGAAACAATTTTTCATATACATTATTAATATCATTGGATTCGCTATTTCATACTCTCGACAAATTTTTTCATTCTTCATAGTGTCGTAAGTTGGCACCAAAAGATACGCTCTACCTACATCTCTGAGAGATGCGCACATATAAATGCGTTTAACTTGCTTTCCACGTGCACGTGAATCTACGCAGTTTATTATTTATAAAATCTCCTATTTCTAGGTGTTAAAAGAACGTTTATATCGATAGTGACGCACAGATTGAACCCCGTGAAATTTTGCCCGGGCGCGATTCTTACCCACGGAAAACGAGTGTATTCTTAGATTTATGGGATCCGCTATTTTTACATCTCTAATGAATAGTACCATACGGGCTTATAATTATCGGTAAATTAACGATAAGCAGGATTTAAATTGCGCACGAGTAGCACGTATTTTAAGAAAATTCAGTGAAAACGAAATTGGCATCCATAGCAGTTTCAGACATCTGTTCTATCCTTCGAATACGTCCCTGACCAAGACATTTAAATACCAGGGCTCTAATTTCACCTAGCACCCGTTTCTTCTTCTCTCAAATCCCGTTACAGAAAAGAAACGAAACAACATCATAGTAAAGTAAAACTGAGGTTTTCATGTAATTACATTTTCTATTTGCTTGCCTATTTATCTGTAAATAGATAACAATAAATTTTAAATGTAATTAGTTGTTTCGATATTTGTAAAAAGAAAGATAATGGTGAAAAAATTACGTGATTTTTCATTGGTTGACATTAAGTTACAATATTCTTCGAGAAACGTCATATTTCAAATTCATATGTAGTTGAATACCGGAAGATTACACGCTATCGGAGAGGCGCAGACGAGCCGCCGGTGTAAGCGGCCGGCCTCGTAGATCGGATTTCTGTTTATGTTCGAAGAAGTGAGAGACGGTCTAACCAACTATAAATTGAAATTAATTCTTACCCTTTTAACTTTTTAAAAAATATTTTAGCCAATTACGAGAACAATTAAAGACGAAAAAATTAAATTAAATTCATTTCAAGTACGAAATCGCTATACACAGCGGTCACTAAAATTCTTTCTAATACGTCTATCTAGCAAAGCTGAGATTTTATTGAATCGATGAGTCTAACGATCGGTAATCGAGCCGCGTTACTTCTGGTGTAACACTCGACGGGTCGAGTAATTTCCTTGAGAGGTACGCTTTGGCCTCCGTAAAACATGTATATATTATGATACGAACACGAAACCTGAGAGTCATATAAGACCCGAGTACGAGGAGACTCGTTGCTATACCGTGAACGCGGCATTTATATTTATACGTGGCGGAGCAGAAACGCTTATAATAGCGTTACTGCGGTCTCTCACGTTTGTACGAAATGAATCCGCGGACGCGCAAGCCTTGTCATAGGTCAAGCGCTTTTTTTCCATTAAGCTCTGAGAATAGTAGTTCTTGGAGATTCGATGATTTGGTCCCATTCGAGGATTGTTCATTATCACTGGAGGCTCGATACCAAAAGAGTTGAATTATATCGAGGAATAATATTTTGAAATAATTTCCATATTGTTAATTACAGTATTTAGGTACAGTGGATAGGCGTAAAAGTGAAAATTGTCGTTAGCATTACAATTTAACTAGCCCTTTGTCACGATCGATGATTGTAAGTCAGTTCTATCTGCAGTTGCGATATCTCCGTGTTACCGAAGGACGTTTCAATTACATATTGTAGTAACCAGATGTTTCGCGATAAGCTTAAGATTCGGTTATTTTTTGACCACTTCAATTTCGAGTGGAATACATTTCCTCTCGTCTAATAAGAAATTCATTTTCAATAGCGACGATCGTTTATTCTCATTATTGTGTTTAATTTATCATCGATTCATCGGTATTTAATATTTTGATCGCTACGAGCCATAACTTGAGTTTCATCGCTACATTTCTTGATGAAAAAAATAAAATCTATTTTATACGTTATTTTTCAAATCATGTAAAAATAAATGATTGAGAATCGATGCGGTTATTTTTAAGTATGAGAATATCACGCATCTCACGAAAAATAGACCTAGATGCGTGCGGCAATGTACAGAGTATAAACATTTTTTTTATAAATTTCGAGCAATTTTGCAACATAAAAATAAGAACAACATGATATACGGCATTCTGGCAAAGCGCCGGGTTTTCTCCCCCAGACTGCCAGGAATAAACTGCAGATACTGTCTACTATATATATATATATATATACATATATATGTGACTTAACTTATTTCGTGTGGATGGAATCTCGTAAGTCATAAAAAAGACGACACAATGCTAGAGCTAAATTTTCACACGACGCTTATTTCGAGTACATGTTTCTACAATTTGGCGATACTTGTGTGAAAGGTAGACAAATTTGCTAAACCATTCTTAGAATTTTCTTTACACGAACAAATGACATATTTATCAAAATTCATATTTAACAGAGATATATACTTGTAAAAATGTATAAAAAATTTATAACACGTAAATTATAATTTATGACCTTATATTCAATTGAGTAATAATTCTGTAAAATTATTGCTCAGTTACAAGTATTATAAGTATTTCAAAAACTGAATTCGCAATTATTCATTTATCATATAAAAAAAATCTGCCTATTTATAAGATTATTTCTAGTAATTCGAAAAACTTGGTTGGGCATTGTTCGTGTATTTTGATTCGCCAATTTAAAAAATATTTGGCGGTATTCGATCTCTACTTGAATTCACTGGAAAGTCGACCGACAACAATCGAACGAGAGACCGGTAGACGAGACACGACGATTCTCGTCGACTCGACAAAAGTAAATTAGATCAGTGATCGGTTAAATGAAAAATTTTCTAAACAAGCCAGACAGGATACGTAGAAGAGGAGACGCGCGCGCACATTCGCGATTGACTAAAGAGGTTAACGTTCTCTCTTTCGTCGTGCGAACGATGCAGATCTTCCTGAAGGTCAATGGGTCAAGACCGGTTGCGTTACCGGCAAGCATTATTAGGACCGGCGACGCGAGTTCTCAATGAACGTAAAATTTCGTCACACGGAATCGACGTCTTATCGGTTACGTATTGTGATTAATTTTTCTGCCGAGTATCGACCGAACTTACCGGCCATGACTGACGAAGACTGTGCAACACGTGTGTCTCTTCTGTTCTTTCCGTTTTAAATTAACCGAATATTTTGTGCACGCCCACGAGAAACGGTTGTATATTAACAAGCAACTGACAAACGACTTGTGCACTGTGTCAGCGCCACAACACGAGTGACGAACTCGTTCGCGTCTCGCGCCACGGTCCACGAATCCACGATGTTCGAGAATCAAGAGCATACATCCCCCCCCACTTTTTCTAATTCGAATACTATTCCTACTTTACCTACGACGTCGGTCGGAGCCGTCGGAGGGTACGCGCGTTACTCTTCTACATTATCGGTCAATTTCGGCGCGCGAAAATATTTCAAATTGTGTCGAATTCATGCAAATTTTTGAATCTTCCCTCTCTTTTTTTTAGTAGCGGATTTATCAACCTGTCTTTTTATCATTGAATTTGACAGAATATTCAAATGAACCATTTTTCTATACAAATTGAATTAGATTGTTGATATTGAATTTTCATTGAACGTTAAACGAGAATTTTGCTTGAAACTTTAACGAACTTTTATCTAACGAAAATCAATGTGGAAATAACGAGATACTTTTGGCAGTATACACGGAGGGGAAGAACAATAGCCAGCTGATCTTCCGAAATGAAGTAGCGACAAGGTAAATGTGTCGAAGTACCGAGAGACGAAAGAGAGGGAAAAAGAAAAAGACGTACACCCTCTTCGGTTGTATCGAACATGCGCGTTGACGCGCTGTCGGGATAATCCATGCGCGAATAGTTTACGTAGTCATACGTACGCGACACCTGCCGCTGAAACATCGCGTCCAACGAAATACGTTTCAGTTCCGCTCCTACTCCTCAATAGACAATAAATATACTATTTAGCGCACATTTACACTCTAGATACGATTTTATTACTCGCTCTTTGAGTCCATTGCGTTCGGTGAAACGTGTGTCCGGTCCAGCTAATCAAAAATAAGAAGAGAGAAAGAGAGACAGAGAAAGATAGAAAGAGAGAGAGAGAGAGAGAGAAAAGCGCGAATTTCGACGCGTTTAGACGTATCGAGAGCATCCGCCACCCCTAACCCCTCGCGAACTAATATCGCGATTCGACAATAAGCGCAACGCCGGAAAGTGCAACGTTGTGCGTTAATCTCGCGTGTAACCCAATCGAGCAGTCATGTATACGCTTCGGAGGTGTCAACGCCGGGAGGCGGAACTCGCGGGTTCGTCGCCGTTTACGCCGTCGTCGTGAATTTCACCGTAAATTCGGGCCGCTATACGTCGCCTCTTCGAATCCATTAATTCCGTCGTGTTTTGACGTTCGCCTAAGTCAAATTCTGCCAAGTATATCTATTTTCTTTCTCTCACGTCGACTCCTCTGTTTGTCAAACGAATGCGCGTAGGCGTACGAAAAACAGTAACATGGCAATCTCGCCGACGAGCATCGAGAGTCAAATCGACAGCTTCCTGGAGCAGTTTAAGCGCAGTGCCTCCCGTGCTATGGAGGAATCCTCACGTCGGTCCTACAACGCGTGCAGCAGCGGAAGCATCAGTCACAGCCGCAGTGGCAATTTGGACCTCGAAGTCCTCGATGCTGGTAAGACGGAGTCCCCCGATTAGTCGGAAACGTCCCATGCACATTCGAAGCGAATGACAGTCAAGTTTTCAGGTAGAAAGGTCATTTTTTTCGATGTCCATTCACAACGTAAACACTATTACGTCTTATAATTTTACGACAGGAATTCAGCTTCGAATGATATTAAAATTGTTTGTAAAGTTGTGTTCTTTTCAATTGACCCCGTTTATCCTTAGCGAATTTCTTTCGTTTTCAAGCGCGTTTTGCGTACCATTGCTTTGACGTTAATCGTATTATATTCCTCGTGTTCTACTTTTTGTCGTGTATGATATTTCAATGCAGGGGTGAAATATTTAATAATTAAATTTACATTACTACAATATAGTAGGACAATATTCATTTGTGATCGAATATTTTTTTTTGTATTTTTTTATTGTATTATTTATAATTTATGTAAATACAAATATATTATGCGCATTTACTTTCGTACATTATCATTACTTTCTTATCATTTTTCAACAGAGCACCTTTTGTTCCGTGAAATTACCTGTATGTCATTACTTAGTTGAAAAAACTTTTTTGCAATTATTCGATACGTTATTGCGTTTTACTTCAAGTGATAAGACGCATTTCAAATTTTGAAAACGACACTATTATTTCCCAACGTATAAAACCTGTAATTAACTTTGTTTTATTTAAAATATCAATTCATCGCCAAATTTATTCTATACGTTATTGTATCTTGTAAAATGTATTAATTTTCATTCTGGTGACAACCATAATAGTCACGTGCAGTATCCCCTCTCTAAAATAGCAGAACCTTACGATTGGTCAATTCTTGTAGCCCTTTACGATACCGCGCAGTACTGTACTAAGGACGAATAAGGGCCACGCCCCGAATTCCGTTTAGCGCAGAGAGAAGCTGCAATGCGTTAACGCAAGGGACTAAATCGACCGGCAGCATGTTGAAATAATCATAATAATAACAAGCTATTCGGCTTATTTCTTACAATGAAATCTTAAAAAATATACAAACTATAAATAATTTGGTTAAAAATAATAATAGACATTTATTCGTAAATAGATTATATTCGTTTAAAGAAATTTTATATCCCTGTTACGCGATACTATAGCACTTTTATATTCTTCGATACTTGATATCTATTGAGACAATCTTTATAGACGAAGTGATAAACACGTCATTAGCCACGTGAGTAACAGTGACTGTATAATTTATACCTCAACGAATATGACACGTGCCCGTTGCCCAGGAGTCGAGTGTGAGAAATTTCGGCACTGATGTGAGCGTGTGTGTCGTCTGTCGTTCGCGTGTTATGGCGCTTCGCGGGTCGGTTGCAATCCGTTGGACGATTTTGTCCTTGTGCCGTCTGAGTTACCAGTGCACCTGCTCCTGTTCATTGTTACTTACTTACCGCGCGAATTCCGTTGAAACTTACCAAGTTTATTGATTAAACACGTTCATTCGATGAACATGGTAATTCTTGCGTCGAACGGCCATTTACATTTTCTCGTTTCCGCGAAACGTCAAATGTGTTTATATATATGAATAAGCCGGTCAATTTAAAAAAACAATTTTTTTTATGTCCAGTACAATATCGAGCATATTTATTTCGTTTGAGTCGTTTATTTATTCTTTGATTCGCGAGTATTGAATTTGCGCATCGAGCGCCGGTGAACTGTTTATCTACGAAATTTGTGAAACGAGTGAATTGTTACTAAACGTTCGAGGATTTAATAAATGAAGAATCGCGATATGAATGCACGACGAAAATCAGCACACAGTTGCTGTAACTGTCCCTGTCATCAACACTGTTCTACCAAATGTGCAGGTTTGAATTTTCCCCATTATGTTCTGCGCTGTTATAAGTTTAATCAAACCAATATGATCATTTCTGTTAGAAAATTTCGGTATATTTAGCCCTTTTCGTCGTTAACTAATGTTAATTATGTGTTCTGTAAACAGCATAAATTTTGTTTCGTAAATTTTTTCATTGATAAACATCTATAATATTTTTTATATGTATATTCTAGATGTAAATTTTTCAAGTTCCTTGTACTTTGCTGATGTAAGTGCTGGTCGTGTATATGTGAAAGCGTTGCAATCAATAACGTCACTTAACACATATGTATTAAAAGTTCTTTGTTCTTTACAAACAATGTTTCAACATGAGTATGGGACCTATCACTTGAATGTTATAAACTTTTTGTATATACTCAGATTTTTTATGTTGATATCTAATAAAAATTATATTTTGTTCATTTAGATACAATTAACTATGGTTCGAATATTTAAATAAGGCCGAATATTGAAAAATAATATATGTGTAATAATTTTGCATAACCTATCGTAGCGCAAAATTGTTATTGCAAGACATGTATACTATTTGGAATAAATGTAATCATACGGCCCTGAGCGCATTACCCCTACCAGCGTCTGAGAAATCGCGTTCGCCATATCGTCTACGATTGTACATGAGAATATTGTGAATTTATGCGTGAACTGACGGAAATTAATACAAAAATTGATAGTTCTACGAAAGATTCGTATCTCAGTTACACTGTGTCGTTAAATTTGTATGAAAATGTGTTGAGTTACGATATATAGAGGTAAGTGAAATTCAGAGTTGTACCATACTGTAAAGACGAGAATTGGAAATCATAGGACCGTACAATTCGTATTGGACCGAACAGTTCATTGTTTTGATAACAATTCATACATTATTTTTTCATTTTTATATTTTTTCGAATGAAGAGCATTATCATTTTATAGTAATATGTTTTTTTTTTAGATATCAATTTTTTTTATTATAAATGAATGTATATTTATTTTTTCTTTGTATGTAAAGTGACAGCTACTTTATAATATTCTATTGTGAAAATTGCTTGCCTTACTTGTTTCTAATTACTTAATCAGTTATTTTAATTGTTTATTCAATATTTGTTTAAAAAAATGTTCAATATCAAAATTATCTCACAGGTTGAAGTTAACATGGAATCTAATGAGTCGGGAGAACTGAAGAACCCAATACAAGCAATTACAAATATACAACAAAATTCTATGTCAATTTCAAATTCAAATGGAACTGAAAAAAGCCAAGTGGTTAGTTTAATCATAAGACAATAAATCAACTTGGAAGTATATTTAATTCATGAAAATAACATAAAATTTGATTTTTTTCAGTCAAACAATATGAAAAATTCTGTTAGAAAACCAAAGAAAACTATAAATAAGTTGAAAATTAAGAGAAATAAAATTGAATCAAATTATGACCCAACAGAATTGGAAGATAGCCCCTTACAAGTACAAGAAAGATTTAAAAGAGGGTGTGAATGCCAAGATGATCAGTGTTTCAAAGGATTAAATGTTGAAAATGTATATCGTCATCGATTGAACATTGCTGAATTAACAAAGGCTGAGCATGATATGTATTTAATGGGTGTTACAATGGCTTGTCTAACTAATCCATACGAAACTGCTAGGCATACAGAGCGTCGTAGATTGAGAGCACAATATGTTTACCAAGGACGAAGAGTTTGTTTGGATGCATTTTTATATCTCGAAAATTGTACTCATTATCAACTTAAAAGAATCCGTAAACATCTTGTGACGCATGGTGTCACGCCTAGAGTTCATGGAAATCATGGAAAAGTTCCTCATAACACATTCTCTTTGGATATATATAAAATTGCTACTGAATTTCTGAAGAATTTTATTGAAGTTCAGGAGACTAAACAAAAAACCAAAGTTGCAAAAAATGCTCCTCTACATTTACCATCGGATATTACACGTAAAACTGTACATGAATTATATACTGAATACTGTAAAAGCGTTTCTCCAAATATTAAAATTATGGGATATTCCACATTTAGAAGATTTATGAAAGTTCAATTCCCACAAGTAAAATTCCCTAAATTAGAATTTGTTGTTAGAACACACAATGCGTTAAATCCAAATAATTTTAAATCTGAAATACAGAAGAAAGAATTTCAGGATGATCCATCTGTATTAGAATCTGAAATAATATCAGATGATAATACGATTTTACCTTTAGTCATTACCAGTGAATCTGACGAGCAAACTGATACTTATATTCTCACACCAGTTAACAAACTTGAAGATAGTGTTAGTTATCAAATAACTGCAGATGGAGTTCTAGTTAATAGATCAGGAATACCTTTGACTTTAGCAAATGTAAATGTGATTCCAAGATAAATTATTATTTAATTATCATTAAACTTTTCTGTAATGAAAATTTATATATAGTATTAAGATTAACATGTAGGGAAATATTCTTAGAACTGTGTTTAACTGAATTTTTTATGAGACTGGAAAATTATTACTAAGTAATAAATAAGCAACAAAATAAAGTGTTTTTGAAATTAATTTGTCTTTTATGTATTCATTAATTCCAAATTTTCTGAAAAATCCATTTTAATGTAATAGAATTTCAATATAAAAAATTTATTATTGTAATGGATTACTATTATGATTATTGTCAGAATTAAAGATGACAAATATTTCCCACATTATTGGAATTCAGACATTCAATCTGAGTAGTATATATATAACTGCAGTATTGCTCAACTTACACTCAATACTAGTTCAATTAAGAAGCTTAATATTTGTTTATTTTAGAATGAGCTTCCAATCATATTTTTAAATTCATAAATATATTTTTATGATTTTTGATAATCAATAAAATGTCATGCAATGAATTACCAATTCATCATAATGAATTCTAAGTACTGACATAAGGGCCAGTTGAGAGCCTCTTATTTTACAGTTACACCAGCAATAATGTAGGTACAACAGGGAACTGTTTCAGGTGTCTGGAATCAGCAAGGTCACATAAGTGCAACCTTAGATTAAGTGTTCAGTATATCTTTGATTTAAATAGCTAATAAACATTACAAGGAAAGCAATGTTAAGTCCTCAAAAGTCAATTGAGTATATTTTTTCTAATTCATCAAGATAATTTAATTTTCAATAATAGAAATGAATTGATGTCTTAACTTGATATTCAAAATTAATATCATGGTATAATTCATTTTAAATTAATTTTATTTTGATTATTACTTATACAAACATAACTGTATAATTGGTTAGTATTCTAATTTCTTTATTCTTGATTATTTCAGAAGATGTGGAAAGTATGACTGGAGAAATAGAAAACGGGGACTTAGCTGTACGAGATGTTGCAGATCTCCTTCAACCTCAGTATGCCATAATTTCTGGTAAATATGAGTTACAAAAACACTTTTTCAAAGAAAATTGTCTCATATTATCTTTTACAGGTGGTAAAACTAGAGAAGGATGTCCAATAATAATATTTCCTGACAATGGAAATTTTCATAATCTAACAGATCTTGATTATCAGCGTCTCATGTTGTATCTTACTTCTGTGCCAACGTAATCATTCTTTGCTGTCTTATATTTTATTTGAATAATAAAATATCTTATATCCCATTGTTAAATCATTTCAATAATTTTTATTTATAGACTTCAAGAAGCTGATCTTGGATTTCATTTAATAATTGACAGAAGAAATGATAAATGGAATTCAGTGAAGACTGTTTTATTGAAAATTTCTGTGAGTATTCACTATAATAAATCATTTATTATCTTAAAATTTTATATTCAATTAATTTTCATTGCAGGCATTCTTCCCTGGCTTAGTACATGTGGCATATGTCTTACGTCCTGCCGGTTTCTTACAAAAAGCTATTTCAGAAGTATCAAATAAATTATTTAAAGAAGATTTTAAATTCAGAGTTATTGTTTTAGCAAATGTCACAGAGTTGTATGATTTTATTGACAAAGATCAACTGACTGAGCAACTAGGCGGAAATTTGCCATACTGTCATCATACTTGGATACAAAATAGAATAGTGAGAATTCATTATTAATTTCAAGCAAATTTAATTTAGGAGATAACAAAGAAATATTAAAATTTGTTGAAATTTTACAGAGTTTGGAAAAGTTTTCTTCGATGACCCAAGATGTATCTCTGGCTTTAGACTCTTTTACAAGACGGCTAGCAGAAATTGAATTTCCTAATAATGCTATTGCAACTACTACTTTGTTAGCTCAACAACAAGCTGAATACAACGAATTGAAAGAAGAAATTATAAGTGCTGTTAGACATGGGGAAACACTTCTGGATAGCGTAAGACAATTAACCGGTAAAGGGACTGCTGATAGGTTGGGAAATGTTGCAGCTATAGAAAGGTGAAATTAAAATAATAACTGTTAATGATTTAATTTTAATTAAAATTAAATAAGATCTTTGCTTTATAATAGGCTACTTGTACAGCTGGAAGAAACAGAACGTACTTTTGATTTATTTTGGTCACACCATAGTTCTCGCTTACGTCATTGCTTAGCCCTCAGACAATTTGAGCAAGACTTCCGGGAACTTCAAACAACATTAGATCAACATTTGAAAACAATAGAAGAAATGACTGAAGTGGGAGAAACTCAATCCCAAGTTGAACAATTACTTTGTGATACATCAACTTTTCAAAGGATATGCAGGGTATGTAGAAATGACACAATTTTCATTACACATAATATAAAATATTTAGGATCAGTAGCTTCACGTCGATATCAAATTAAAAAAATTAACTTCTTTCTATTATAAAAAATAGAAATATATTTATAATACTGAGAAATGTAAACTCAATATTTGATTCACTGCAATAAGACTTATATAAAATTATGAGAACTATTCTAACAATATCTAAAATGAACATGATGTACTGCTAAGATGGAATTGGAATATTTGAAACAAGTGTATAAGATGTTATATGTTATGAAATTCAATGTTACCTCATGGATAATTTTCAAAGAAAAGATTCAATGAAAAACACTTGTTCAAATATTTTCATGAGCAGTAGCAAAAATGCACTTCATGCACAAATTGCACCGCTTTCCTCATTTTGTCGATAGTCCTATTTGTTGCATACCATGTGGATTTGGGTCTTGGTAAGCAATCCACTTAACACATTCATATATTCTGTGATAGTTTAATCTTTAAGATTCTGGTAATGTAGTAACTACATTTCTGGATTCTACATCTTCCGCTATAATTTAAAAATCAGAGCATTTCAAATATTGTAATTTCTTCATTGAAATATTTATTAGTGTTATAATTTGAACTTTCTTTTCTAAAATATTGAACGAATTGAATTAATTAATATCATTTGGATTGACTATCAGAAATCATAAAACATTTAATTTGTAATACATCAGTAGCATGATATAAGAGAATGATAAGGAATATTTCAGTTTGCACTATGCACTGCACGTATAATAGCGTCTTACTTTAATAATAATTTAGGCTTATCAAAATGAATTTCAATCATTATTTGTAGTACTTACGAATGTAATATGAGCGTTGAATACATTTAATTGTTACTGAACTGAAACTTTTATAGGGTGATATCGATCGAGCGGAAGAAGTAATATCAGCTGGTCAACAATTGCTATCTGGTCGTCATCAATGTCCACCAGAAGTTGTCGAACCAAAATGTGTAGAATTACAAAGAATCTGCACAATACTTAATCAACGATTAGAACGGCGATTACACATGTTAACAAAATGCCGAGAGCTAATGGAGCGCATAGATAAGGTAATAATTTATTTTAATTTTATATTCCTTTAATTTTTTGTGTTATATCTATACTCATATGATGCATATTGTAGGCGAATACATGGTGTACGCGAGGAATAGAATTATTAGCAGCGCAAAACAGTACAACACCACCTGATCAAGCATTACAAGAACTTCAACAACTAATAGAAGCTGCAGAAGAATTTCACCATCCAAGATGTATCTTTGAAGATTCTATAATGCCTGAAACAAAAGCACTCATTACTCAGGTACTTGATTAAAAAATTATACTATGAATTGTAGCTAGTAGAAATTATAGCTACTTCAAAAAGTATTGTATTATATATATATATTTTTTATTTATTTTTTTAAATTAGGTTTTGCAAAGAATAGAAGATGTTTCGTTAATGTGTGATAAAAGAATCCTGGCATTGAAACAACAATTAATTAAACCGACGAGACCAATTCAAACAGTAACACCAGAACCAGTAAAGCCATTACAGTCACTGCCGCAAATTGTTAAAACTGGTAAAATTTTGAGGAAGGCTAATACTATGCCAAAGGTACATATTTTAAAGATGCATGTTTGTTCATATTTTCATAGAAATTTTTTGTTATAGATGGAAATGGGCCCTGTCGAAAGTGAATTGTCACCAGAGAACGAAGCGCGTGATGTCGAAGCGCTCCGTTTGAAACGTCGTCATGTTTTAGCTGAACTCGTCGAAACTGAAAGAATTTACGTCGGAGAACTTGGTTCGATAATTAAAGGATATAAAATGGAATTAAATAACGAATTAATGGCTCATTTGATACCCGCTGCTCTAGCTGGAAAAGCTGATGTTTTGTTTGGAAATTTAGAAGATATATACATTTTTCATGGAGAAACATTCCTCAGGGATTTGGAAAATTGTATCTCAAATACAGAGCTTGTTGCATTATGTTTTGTACAGAGGGTAAGGCAAGATATAAAATTTTTAAATAAATCAAATATCATATTTAAAGAATTAAATGTTTTTATAGAGAGAAGTATTCTTCAGATTGTATAGTTATTATTGTCAGAATATACCAAGATCAGAAAGATTGAGAGAACAAATTCAGAATGAACCGCAATTTTTGAATGCTTGTCAACAAAAACTTGGTCATAAACTACCATTGGCAGCTTACTTACTTAAACCTGTTCAGCGAATAACTAAATATCAATTATTATTGAAAGATTTGTTGAAATGTAGCGACGAACCGTCTTGTTGTACAGAATTGCAAGAAGCTTTGGATTGTATGCTTGTGGTTTTGAAATGTGTTAATGATAGTATGCATCAAACTGCTATTACAGGATTTGGAGGTGATTTAAGTATACAAGGAGAGTTATTATTACAAGGGTCGTTTAGTGTGTGGAGTAGTAGCAAGCGTGAAAGATTACTCCGATTGAAGCCTTCTCAGCGACATATTTTTCTTTATGAAAAGGCTCTCATCTTTTGTAAACACAGTAAACCACAGGCACATAATAAAGCCAATTATCATTTTAAAAGATATCTAAAGGTAATATATCAATTTGTAAAAATTATAAATTTGACAGTCAATTAAAAATTTGGTTTCATTTTTATTAGATGTCTCAAATTGGATTGACGGAATCAGTTAAAGGTGATGCGCGAAGATTCGAAATTTGGTTGCAAGGCCGAGCGGAAGTACATACTATTCAAGCACCCACTGTTGATATAAAACAATCGTGGGTACGGCAAATCAAAGGCGTTCTTATGTCACAGCTAGCTGAACTTAAAGGAAAACAAAATTCTGCTTTAGCGAAAACGAATCATAAGTATGAATTTAGTATTAGATAAGATCGAATTCCAGTTATACAAAATTAAACAATTTAATTTTATCCTTATAGGCCATTGCGACAAACAATTTCATGGGAAGCTCAAAGTAGTCTTTCAGGATCTTTACGGACATTATCAATTGATGGCAGTAGTGTAATTTCTCATATTACCGATGTCTCTCAATCCACTGAAGATGACGTAGCATGGAGTTCAGAAAACAGTAATACAGATGACGAAGATACTTTTGGCGATAACCCTGGATACACTCCTGTAAGATTGTTCCTTTATTATGTGTTCTTCTAATTATATAATTGTTATATTAAATTTTTTAATCAATTACAGGGTGGAAGATACGTTGCGTTAGCTGATTATTGTGCAGTTGGACAGTCAGAAGTAACTATGCGAGAAGGAGATAATCTGGAGTTACTTAAAGTTGGTTGTGCAGGTTGGTGGTTTGTTAAGCTGGTAGATAATGGTATAGAGGGTTGGGCACCCGCGGCGTATTTAGAACCCGTTAGTCGAAAAACATCGCGCAGTTCGCAATCTGTAAATAGTCAAGAGGCCATATGAAACAGGCGACTAACACACTAGATTATTCTAGTGTGTTAGTACCCATATACCCATTTTGCTATTTGAAAAAATTTATTAATATCACCATGAACTTTGCTCAGCAAGCAGTTTATGCTGCATTTGCACCATTAACAATAACAAATTATGAGAAATTCGTTTTCTTCAAGAAACTAGGAAGATTTAAGCGCGACGTTATTCTACGGTATGTAACATCAAGAATGAATGTTGAATTTTAGTATCATCGATTAGTAGTATTACCAAATGTCGAAAATGATACATAGACTTACTCCCATATAAAAATGGCACATACTGAATTGTACAAAGTATATTTGTTTAATGAATTTCGAAGTTAGTTATACGCACATGTGGATATTGAAGATCGAACGTCCTTGTATGTTCGCAGAGGGGCAAGTATTGCTCACAACGCAATCAAGAATAGCGGATAATTAATTGAAAACCCATTTATAGTTGAATTTAAATGATTATCTTGGCGAACAAATTTTCACTTATTTCAAAACCAGATTGCATAAAACACATGTAAGTGTAATCTCGTAGTTTACTTGTGGCCTGTGCAATTGTACTTTGACTATAGGCAAATATTCTATAACTGTTTAATTTTGAATCAGAATGATAATGTTTATATCATTTAGGTTCGATAAAATGATATCTGTACCAATGTTCTCTTTCCTAAGTAAATGTTCGAATATGAATATATTTTAAAACAAAATTTTGTTATAATTAATTCGAGGATATTTGCAAATTGTCGAACTATGAAGCCTTCTGAAGGTACAGTGTGATACAGCGTTAGCTTGAAGCTTCTGTAAAGCGTTTTATGTGTATACAGAGGTATTTATTAAATATTGCCATTTTTAGAGTATTAAATATATTGTTGACAAGTTGTACTGATTAAACAGCTGATGTTGAGATGATTTTAACAATAATAATGAAACAATTTTGGTATAGCGACAGTGATAAAAAAAATTTGGAATCAACGCGATTTCTCTTCAATATCTGATATTGATGATTGTCAAATATCAGCAAAACAAAATACTACGATATAGAAGCATTTTTATTGCAACTAAATTTGTATTACGCTGGTAATAAAAAAAAACTACAAGTATATATGATAAAGTGATTTTTATCAAGAATTTGTATAAAGAGTACAGAAAGATTTTTTGTATAAATGAGTACAAGTGCTCTAATGTGTTGATGAATTTATTATTGTACATAAATTGTCGGAAAGCAGTATTCTAATTGAGTTGTGACACATACTGATATTGATTTTAAAGTCACAATGTTTGTAATTTTTCTCAATTATTTCTACATAAAATGCAATAAGAATATTATATCTACAAACAGCTGAATATTTGGCTAAAGTAGATTACATTATTTATGAGAAAAAAAATTGTATGTACTATAACATAATACAATGTAATATTACAACAAAACTAGTACCAAAGAATTTCTTTGGTAATTTAGAAGATATTTTAGGGAACAGTGATCATATTTTTTCGAAATGAACATGTTAAACATTTCGATCAGTAATAAGTTCCAATTTTTACATTAATCCACTATCATACCGTCCTTGCACTGATTACATATAAGATAATTATTCAATCAGGTAGAATAGTATGGATATTTAATCTTCATCGTTATGTGAATGGTATTAAGTATTAATTACGAATATTTATAACAGACAAAGAAATAACCATGTAATAAGAATCAAAATTTTATTGTTCATTCGTTTTTTATATTTTATTATTTTGAAATAAACCTTAATTCAGAATATAATTTAAATGTCTTTTGTAGTAAGTACATATACATAGACAATAATCTCATCCATTATTACATTCAAGTTTTTAACACTTTATAAACAAAAATTACTTGTGCTTAACTTTCAAAGCCAGACAAAACATGTATTAACAAATTTTCACATGTAAATGATAATCTTTGAAAATCCACTATGTGAACAAAAGTCCTGTATTGAATTTGTAGGATCACTCTTATTGTTCCTCAAAGAGAAATAAAATAATGAATTCTATTTTTACACTTGGAAATGAACCAAAATTATTATTTAAAAAAACAATTGCGAATTTCAAATAAGAGATTTTCATTCCTGCATCATAATTCAACTTGAATGTAAGCTTTAATGATTTTCACTCTGAGGGACAATATTTGATTTTCATGCAATTTAATGTATGACGCAATATTTTCAAACATTGTGACAATAATACACAAGTCAAAAAATGTGTTTGAGAAAATTGATATACAGAATAATTATATTGATAACTGCATATGTTTGCAATACGGAAATTCTGCAATAAACTAATATTTTTATTAGAATATAATATAGATCAAAATCAGTTTAAATAGCAGCTATAAACTTTTTGGGCAATCATTACTCAATTCATTTTTGGTAATTCATTACGAGCTGATACATATATTCAAACAAATACTTGAATATAAAAGTAATGTATTAGAAGTATAAATCATTGTTATAAAGTTTCACATTTATTTCCAATATACAGAAAATAATTTCATACATTTTACTAGATAAGGTTACGTGTACAATGTAAAAAACAATAAATAGAAATATAAGCAGATTTCAAATGACTATTTTTTTTTCATATTATCTACGTTTCAAACTTAGTTTAATTGTAGCGAGTTCTCGATTACCTCAAAAGCTTCAAGAGCGGTAAAAATATTTTCAAACACCATTTTACCGGCTTTCTAAGGTATTCATTTACAATAAAATTTAACAATTTTATAATTACTTTATCACTTATTTTTAAATTATTAATTCATAGTGTTTTAATTCACTTTATTATCTGTTACGTGAGTTTATTAACAAAAATTAATGATTATATTGATTAAATATTACTCATTCAAAACCAGAAACTCGGTAAAACCGGAAAATCCTATACGCCGTACAAGTTTTATTTTATACAAAAAGTAATAAATAAATTTTGAATATTCGATTACATTTATATCAATTCTATGATTTACCTCAAGTAAATATTTAAATAAAACTTAATAATTTAATATCTGTTTCATGTTATAAATGAAGTCTGTTACTTGTATTTAGAGAATTCCTAACCTGAATGTGTATGAAATAATGTTGTAGAAGTGCTTTAATTTTGTGACAAAAAGGAAAAAATTGCCTATCACATTGTACTCTGATTTTCACATAATTGTGGATTGAAAATGTCGAGCAAAAACTGTCAAAATGTAACAGGTAGTTTAAAATTCGTAATTAGTCGTTGTAGCGGTTTTTTTCCCTACTTGATTATTCTTCGATTGTCTGTGATTAGTGAATAAACTATTTTAATTCTATTCATTCTTGCTTCAACACTATTTGTTAAATTAGTTCGTCATAAAATTCTTTTTGTGTTCGAATATAATTTATTTTGAACAGTTCTAACCTATTTATTAACCACAACTATTTTTGGATTAACATTGTATTTTCATTTTCCAATATATATATGTATATATATGTATACGGCATAATATCTATATTTTTTCTGTAATGAAATTTAGGAATTTCAAAGTTTATCTTTAGTTTATAGATGTCTACATTTTGCACACAAAAATCGCAAGAAACTCACAACATTGACAACTATTGGAATATATTTAAACCCATAAGCTATTGGAGTTAATATTGAAAATCTGATGGTTAATTCTGACTTCCTAGAAGTTTAATCTGAAATGGATGTTATAGAACTGTTTATTTATATATTCAAAATAGGTATAGTAAAAATTATTATTAATATACTCAACTCTTTCAAATTTGAAACATATCTCTTTTAAATCCAAACCGAAAAAAAGAAAAATATACATTCTAGAAAGTACAGTAATCAGTTTCAAGAGATAATTAGGTTTAAGATAGTCAGATTCAAAAGGGTTGAATGTATTGTTCATCTTTATCGTTCATTTAAGTTTGCTTAATCGTTATATACAGTTATTTAATTTACAGATAATTCTCTATCATTCATTTTGTAATTCAATTTCCTTCTGTACGCAAAAGTAATTATCCATCATGAGTGACGAAATTAATGTAGAAGATGAAGATACATATACGACTTGTGAATTCAATGGAACCCAATTCATACTCCAAACTATTGCTTCCGCCGAGGATAATATAAAATTTGATTCTTCTAATGAAAATCAAATTATTTTGAACGAATCAGGCCAAGTTTCATCAATAGCAGAAGATGAATCAATTTCTGTAGTATATCTCGATGGTCAAATGTACGCATTTAGAAATGGGGAACTTGAAGAACTGGAATTGAGTCGATTAATGGATCAAAATGAATCTCAAGAAGAAAACCTTTTACTCCCAAAAGATGAAATTTCTGAAGAAGAACAGTTTATACCTGATGTAAATGAATTAATTGCAGCTACTAATGAAGAAGAGAGAAATGAATTTGTAATTGATATGAGTCAAAACAATAGAAACTTCATTGTGGCAAAGGAGAATGTTAATGCCAATGATTTTGTAGAAGTTATTACAGCATTTAAATGTAAAATATGTCCATATACTACTCAAGATAGAGAAGAATTATTATTACATTTTCAAAACACACACATATGCCCCACTGCCAATGTTGAGGTAGCATAACAAGTTATTTATTTATTAAAAAAACAAGTTAATAAAATGTATATCTATTAATAATATCATTCCTTTCTCAAGATGGAACCAGTGGTACCAAAACCAGCAGAGGAAGTCAAAATGGTTTATATGTGTGGAGAATGTTCTAATTGTTTTCCGTCAATAGAAGATTGCAAAGAACATATGATAAAGGTTGGACAAATTTTATTATAACGTTTGTCATTCAATTAAAACAATAGGAATCTGTATAAAGATAATATTTATAAATGAACCAGGATGTTTATTTTTTACAATTTGAGACTTTCAGTTATCTCGATTATGAATTTCTTATGAATTTTAAAATTCTGCAGTGTTGATAAAAAAAATTTAATCTCAACTTTAAATAAAATTTAAATATTAATCAAGATAAAATTTACAATTGGTTAATATTTTCTAGGATCATCAATTAGTTAATTGTGATTCACCCTGTTCAAATGAATCTCAAAATGAAGAGATTCAAGATTCTGAATTTGTAAATCCTGTAACTGAGGACACAGAAAAAGATGAATCTAAACAAGTGAAAATGCCAAGAACACCTAATTCAGAATACATGTTCAATAAAAAAACCATTGATGTCGTAGAAAAAAATATAAAGTAAGTTACAAATGAAGCATAGAAGCAAGAATTATAGCTGATTAAAAATTTTCAAAATTCTTTAAGATGTTCGTACCGAGGTTGTATTCATAAATTTTCTACAGAAGAAAATATGCAACAACATTTACTCTGCCACATGGAACCTCAGGGTGCTTTAACTTTCAGATGCTCAATTTGTAGAGAAGAAAAATTTAACAAATGGCGTCCATGTAGCTTACATTTATGGAAACAACATCAAATTGGTAAGTATATTTTATAACACAATAACGTATAATTTTTTAAAAACATCAATTTATTTAGATGTGGACCTTTTTACCTGTAAAATTTGTAAAGTCTATAAAAGTGCCACTATGGTAAAGTTATTGACTCACATGAGAGTACACAGCGAAAAACGTGATTATAAATGTGAAGAGTGTGGAAAAGGTTTTAAACAATCCAATCAATTACGAAATCATCGAGTTATGCATTTAGATCGCAAAACATCAGAACTCCCACGTTGGTACACATCAAAAACATGCGACATATGTGGAAAAATGTACGCCGATTCTAAATGTCTGAAAATTCATATCCAATCCGTACACTCGAAATTAAAGCCCTATGTTTGTAATGTATGCGGCCATTCGAGTGCCAAAAAAGCAATGCTGCAAATGCATTTAAGACAACACACTGGTGATAAACCATTTAATTGTGAACTTTGTGATTACAAAACTGGTGACCATAATTCGTTACGACGACACATGATGCGTCACACAGGTAATTATTTCAGTATTTACACAGAACAAAAATATTTAGAAAAAACTAAAATTAAGAAAATGAGTAGAGTTTTGTGTTAAATATATATTACATTATTTATTACAGGAGTTCGACCATACAAGTGTCCACATTGTTCTTACTCGGCTATTCAAAGTAGTAGTTATAAAAATCATTTGAAATCAAAGCATCCTCTCTTATCTGGACTCTTCACTTGTGACTTGTGTTCTTTCAAAACGGTTAAAGAAGAGAGTTATATACAGCATATCGCTGACCACGATAGCGGTTTAATTAAATCAAATAAATCCAAAAAAGGTACAAAATCTATCTTCAAAAATATTTAGTAGCAGTATTTGTCTCGTTGTAAAAAACAGTTCTAATTTTCTTCTTTATTTTTAGATGATGAAGACGTTGAAGTTTTTCCTGGAAATATCGCGGCTGCTCAATTGATTTATAGTTGTTTAGGTGCATTTTCCAAAAGTGGTGAAAATTTAGAGGCAAATTTAATGTCTTCCTCTACATCTGCAGATGGTACATCTCAAACAATCACAATACAAATACCGTCAAAACACCTTGAAGATTCACTGCCAAGTACACAGAACGCATGTACGAATAATTCCGTAATTGAACAAGAAGATGAGGAAACTATGCATTGTTTTTTGAAAATCCCTCGAGAAGAGGAAGAAAATATAGATACTGGTGGTATAACTATACCTGCTGAACCTGAAGAACCGGATCCTTTGTTATTAAATGATAGTAATCCCTGAAATCCCAAGTTGTTTTAACCTTACAAATAATTTTATCCATGTAGGAAATATAATGCGATCACTGATAGTGTCGAATGTCGATGCAGATACTAGTCATGTTTTACTTAGTGATTGTTATGCTTTTATTAGGCATTTTCTGCTATCATAATATCATATCGGAAAGAAGATAATTTGCAATGACTTTATTATTAATATAAGAAAATTTTGTCTCTAATTTATTTCTCTAAATGTTACTGAAAACATGAGATTATTTGTTTTTGAACAATTTGACACTAGTGACTCGTAAAAATATTATTATAATAAATATTTGTAATGGTTTCTGTCGCTAATTTATAGACTGTCATATGTAAATATATAAATTATCCCAAGCATGGGGAAAATTAGTGTATTAATAATATATGATGATAAGGTTTTATATAAAAGTATATCTTTATATACAAAATTTTCTCCTAAGAGTTTACTTCATATTATATATAACATATTAATATTTCAAATTATATAAACGATGATTCGGATAAATTCATTAAATGTACAAAAATAATAAAGGTACGACATTGACCATTGTCAATAATATGTTTGTTTGTTATATTTCTTAATAATGAATTTCTTAGAAATTACCTAATCCCTTCAAACAAATCTATTTTATGGCGACATAAATGTAACTACATATAAATGACCAATAACTACTGGCATTGCTGAAAAAACAATTATTTGATAAGGAATTTTGAATATTACAAGTTGCGATAGTTTTTCATTATATTTATTTATAATTCATAAGAAATGAAAAATTACATACATAAAAAATTAAAAATGAAATTCATATTAATAGCAAGTTTATGAACAAAATCAATATCTTATAAAGTACAAAGATAAAATAAAAATTCTATTGTGTAATAATATCAACATTCTAACTTTGGAAGAAGAGTTTTGAATGTGCGAACATTTACTAATGATACATTACTTATAATTATTCTGGAATTTTCAATATTTACAAAATGAGATTATCAACAATTGTTTCAAATTGTTGAGAGATTGTTTCAAGTTGTTGATATTATCGATAATTATCAACAATTTGAAACACACACATAATTGCTGATAACTTAACAGGCGATTCTGTATGACTTTTAATTAGATATGTTCGCACTAATATAAGTTATTTTTAATCGATCCATGTGCGTATTGATTATGTGAGTACCTTTCAAATTTGCTTAGTCGTTCCACGCAATTTCTGAGTTTGTCAACTATTATTTTGTTCACTCTAATTACTTTATTGTACATTTCACAAAATAATTAAAAAATCAAGTCGCATATTATTAGTTGCATAAATTCCAACAATCCCAAAAGGTACTGTAGCGCAATCATTTGAAATATTGATAAGTATAAAATAAAAAATTAACTTTCATTTTTTGAATATTAAAATATCAGACTAATAGTGTTATTCACAAATGAATATTACAATGTATTGGTATAACGTTAAAATAACTTGAAATTAAGACATTCAAGAAATTTGTTTACATTAGAACAATGAGTTGAAAATTGTATAATAAAAGTCCTTCCACTTGTGATATTCTTTGAAAATAATTTCATATTTGAAATTACAATATAATTAAAATATAGCTTTGATTTTAAAAATTGATGTATGTTTGCAGAACGACTATAGCAAAATTTAATAATTAAAAAAATAATAGATTTTCTAATTCAAATTAAAAATATAGCTGTACACGTGATTAATTGTTCAGTTTAAGCTGCTTCTGTGTTACTTACAATAATAAATTTGACACTTCATTTGCTGTACATTTCTTCTTATCACAATTAGGAATCATTAGGCAGTTCCCCATAATAAGCCGTTATGGCTATTAATTTTTTCTCAAGGAAACTTTGTTCCACTTCTACTGCTCCATCCATGCCAGCCAATTCTGCAAGCTGAAATTATAAAAAATGTATGAATTAAAAAAGTTTTTAAATGTCAGAAAAATGCATTCTCATTTAAAATATATTCTTAATGATAACATTAATAAGATTCTTCTTACCTGCATAGTATCTATATTTCTAGGCAGAAAGTAAGCCACATGACTGGAAATCGAACTGGCTAATTCAAATAACTTCTGACCTCCAATTGGAGGTAAGATGTTTTTGAGATCAAATGTTGCGTCTTGGATATATTGTGGTCCACCCCAGGGTGGACTCAAGAATACAACGTCTGCCGTTAATGTCGGTGCTAATTTGGTGAAATCACCAACAATGAATTCTATTCTATCTTCTACACCGTACACTCTTGCATTGTTTCGAGCCAATTCAATTTTAACTGGGTCTATATCTATGGAGATTACTGGAAGAAATTGCAAAAATTAATATTTTGAATATTTTTAAATTCAATAAGTACACAATAAATTTTATATACCTCTTTCACAAGTAAAAGCAAATTGAATAGAATTGCCACCAGCTCCACAAAATGCATCAATAATAGTATCACATCTACATCGATTTGCAATATGCTCAGCTATTTTTTCAGGCGTCACAGAAAACCAGCTCTCTGTAATTTTTTAATAACATAAATTTAATAAATTTTTTTTATAACTTGATAGTCACTTAAGTTGTGAAAAATTATAAAATGGAGCATACCTCTATCTAATTTAATGCCTTCGTCAAATTTGCTGAAGAGACGATATCTTTTGTACCAATATTTCATTAATACCTTATCATTATTTATATCACTTGGAGGTCCTGCAATAGCTAGAGGCCTTGTACAAGCTGGAGCTCTTTTCGTTTGTTTTCTTTTCTTTTTCTTCTGTATCTTTTTCACATTGTCTTCGTCTAATATTTTCACATTTGACGAATTATCACAATTACTCCTCTCATCGATATCCATATCAGAGCAGATGCGACCCAATTCATTGTCACATTCAGAGTTTGGTTTTTTTTCAGTATTACTTGTTTCTTGATATTCAAAAACATCGTTATTATCAATTTTTGATTCCGTAGAACTTGGGCTAGATTTATAATTTAAACGTTTTGTTTGTAACTTTGTATTAAGACTAGGATCACACTCGTCATCTGAACTTGATGCAAATCGTGCATTGGTATGGGAACCTCTATCAGGAATTTGGGATTCTATTTTTTTAGGAAGTACCTCTGGATTACACCATACATCTTGCTTCCACTACAAAAGAAAATAATATTAGATTTGAATAACATTTCAAAAAATTAATAAAAGAAAAAAAATCAAATTCCTTACCGAATTTGTTATTGGTACTCCATCTTCATCAAAATATAAATGTTTATTTGCGGGTTTGGATCGAATGAAATTCATTTTCAAATATCTGTTTTGTGATCTGATATTTCGTTTTCGATAAATTACTTCACCTTGTAACTTTTTTTCTTTACGATTTTCCCGGAATATATATCCCATCAAATTAAACGCCCTTTTCACACTATCTAAACTTCCATTCTCCTCAGCATCTATTTCATGACTAAAAAAAAAAATCTTAATAAATTTCTATGCACATTGATTAAAATCAGGAAACTCAATAGAGTTTTTCTGAATACGTTACTATAAATGTTATTTGAATATTAAAACTAGGTACCTTCTTTTCAATGTAATAGGTTTGTATTCTATTTCATCTTCATCAACATTTACAGATGAATTTGTTTTGACGTTGCTACTATCGTTATTATCTTCAGCACTAATGTTGATTAAAGTTTCACTTTGATTCACTTCCTTGTTCTCAACAGGTACATTCACTGATAAATTCTGAAGTAATACACCAACAGAATCAATAATTCTCCTCTTTATGCCAACCGTATCCGTCTTGTGTTTTGAGGTATTCTTCAACTTATTTTTGCTTTTTTCCTTTAGTATCTGAGAATCTGTAAATATTTGATTACTTATTTCATTGCTTGCTACATTGCATTTATTTTCAATAATTTTGTGAGTTTGATATTCCGAAGAATACCATGCCTCGAATATCTTATATTGTTTTTCATATTCTAATTGAAAATTTTCTTTCCACAATTGTTGCCAGTATTTATCATTATCTTCAGCAGCAAAATCATTATCAACATCGGAACTATTACTTGTTACGTTACTTTCTATAGAACTTGTAACTGAACTAACAAGACTAGAAGAATGTATTGAATTTGAATCACAACTAGAACTACTCAATGTCATTTTTGTGACATTTGTCATTGAGTCAGAGGTTGCATTAGTTCTCGATACTGATCCATTTATGGATTCACATCTTGTTATAAGTCTTTCGTCTTCTGCATTTGACTGTTGATTATAACTTTCTTCAGCACTAAATGGACTAAGAGGATTCCAACCATCACCTGCATCTGGTGATAATTCTGAATTTAATAATTTGCATCTATTTTCTTCTGCGTCTCTTTCATTTATTTTCTGAATATTGGTACTATCAAATGAAAAATTACTACAAGATGTATCATGGTTATTCAAATTGCCTTTATCATTATCATTCCTTGCGAACAACCCTTCAAAGTTTGATCGTCCAATTTCACAATTTTTGTGCGCTTGATTTGGAAAACAAGTATTTTGTTCTGAAAATTTCTCTATAGCCTTTTCTTTTAATTCTATATTCAATTTATTATCATCTACAAGTTTGAATGTATCCTGTAAATAATCAGGATTTATATAATCTGCATATTTTTCTATCCAAGATGTCCAAATCAATTGCTCCCCATTTTGAGACCAAAATTTGTCCCATGCATAGTCTAAGTGAGACTTATTTTTGCACATTGAAGAATATATATATTCGGAAGAATAAGTATCAATAGTTTCATTCTGATTATATAAAGTCGGCTGAGCATCTTCCACAGAAGAATTGTCTATCGAATCTTTTTCTTCTACAACAAATGTCAATTGTTCATTACAACAAGTATTACTATTGCCTTGAATATTTTCATGTATCAAATCATTGGAATCTTCACTCAACATATCGATATTGTGTACATTATGATTTTTAGTCCCTGTATCAGTTTCCCATTCACCATTAACGAAATCATTTGAAATTGCTTGGATGCCATTAGATTCACTTTCAACATTACTTTCTATGTCCTGGAAACTTCCGTAAGATGCTAATAAACTTTGAATACTTCTAGCTTCGTGTTGATCGTGATACTCGGATAAATCTGCGCCAGAATCGGATTGATGCAATCCTAACTTTTGCGTAAGGGAATGAGTTATAGGGCGATGAGCGGAGTCTCGAACCGAATCATGTTCGTCGGTCGAATAGTTGTTATCTGTATGAGAAGCGCTACAATAACAGCTAACTGGTTCTTCCTAAATTAAAGTTTACTCATATTATCAACTACATAATTATACTTTGCATACTAATAAAATGACACTTACATCGTGCTTTTCAATTGATTGTACTTCAACAACATTTTGTTTATGAATATCTAACATTTCGCATACTGGTTCGGTATCAATGTCTTCAGCATCACTAACATCTTCGGAAGCTCCAACTGTATAAACCTCAGGATTTCTACGAAATAACACATTCCACAGTTCATAACAGAAACGAAAAACTTATAACTGTTTTAAATTAACTACAACATAATGCACGACTATAAATACAGTATGCATGATAAAATAAAACTTCAATAGAAATTTAAAAAAATAATACGACCTAGTACACCCACATAGATGTCAAGGTTAGGTCATGTGGCACACAAGTGATCAATAAATATGAAAATTGTATTTTTTTACGATAAACTTAAAAATACGATAGAACTTACTTTGCGAATGCACATCACTAAACAAATAAATGTTACTTAATATAAAATAACACTCACCGAACAAACACTCTGCTACACAAACAATAAATGTAATTTTCGGCACTGGAAGGATCGGTACTACACTGGTCGGTGATGTATACTTCAGCAAGTGCTTCCCAAAAATGATCACCCATTGCGAAAAAACAATAAAATCGGCTAGAAACTCTCCACGAATCCTAGCTTTGTTCGTTCACAAAGAAGTCATGCTGTTTTTATTATCCCAGTGGAACACTTGTCGCTTGAAAACAGTCTACCATGGTGCCATATTAATTTTTTCGCCCCACTCCTCAGAAATGGAGAGTGCGGCAACACTGTAAAATCAAACTACTATACGATAGTCTACGTTCGATTTATTATTAATTATTGGCATCAACCATCCAATATGAATAATTAAATTTTGCTATAAGTTTTTTTGAATAATTCGCAAAGATTTGAAGAAAACCGTGTATTTAATTGTCACTTTTTTGTCAGTTTACAAACGCCACCGCTAGGAGCGCGACGGATGAAAACTCGACAGCTGCTAATTTGTGAGTTTAAGAATTTGGAAAATTTTCTAGTATACCTGGAATGGAAACCGAAGCGAATTGTCTTCTGAAATGTAAGCGTACTTTATTCCACAAAGGGCGCTCACCTACTGTGACCTCACAAGGATGAAAACTAATTATCAACGAACCGTAAAAGTGAAAGCGGCGTCATCTGTCCACTTTATGATTTTATTTCTTTTATTCTAATAAAAGGATATAATATAATCATAAAATAATATAATATATAATATAACATTTTCCTAATTTTTATAAAAATAATGTATATAAAATCAAAAATTGTTAGATATAATAACAATCGAAAATTTCCCATAATCATACATGAAGCTTTTATTTTCATGGGAAGTCGAAGGTCACGAAAGTTTTTTTTCAAATATCTCAAAAGAATATTCAATGATAAAGTGTAATCAGATCTCCTTTATTTAGCATGGATTCTCCTCAAAGAAGATATTTTGTTAATCTTCTACAATTTCTCAAATTTTGATCAGCAGGTAAAGTCTAATTTGGAACTGAGGAAAAATTATGATGAACTAATTAAATAACCATTTGCATACTGCCAAATACAATATTTTGACAGTTTAGTGAGACTCTTTACTTGGTTTATCCCAAACAACCTTTTTCTAAGTCAATCGATATACAAGGTGTCCCAAAAGTGATGATACGTAAAATAGGCGTCATATGCGAGATTTGGTATTTCCAAAGAGAGGGGTTCAACGAAAATATTGATGGAAATCAACAGATAATTCAAACTTACGATTTTTACTTCAAACTAAAGATCCTGCGTATCGGCGCGTTCGTGCTCGCGCCCGCGTCAGCTGGCATTTTTTCTCTACAGTTATTAGACTTCATCTCCGCATTTTACAAATGAATTTAATTCTTGTTACAAAATATCATTTTGCCAGTACAGAAATGTACATTTAGTCGAGACAAATTTTCTTCTTGTGACGAATTTTTTCTGTCACGATCGGGGACTTTATTTTTACTGCATAACGTTATAACAATCAAACGCGGTTATCAGACATCGGACATTCCGATCGACATGTTTTATTCCGACAAGTGTCGCCACCTCGAGGAACGTCGAGTAGTCATTTCCGAGCGATGATAGCAATGGCGTAGGTGGTGATCTACATGATGAATTAATTTTTACTCCTCACGTGGGTGGCAACTGCGTTCTATTGGCCGCTGATCGAGCACCTCCCATACCACCGTGCGATTCATTATCGCTCATTTTTGTTTAACTCGACGCGTTTAATCGGCGCATGACTCGCCGTCGTCCACCGCGCAATAAATCAGTAAGAGATACCAATGCGCGCAGGGATAATAACCAGGATGCGAAATTGCGTTCCTCGATGATACAATGCGCGCGTCTCTCGCTTTTTTCCCTCAATCTCGTAACAAAGTTTAATCGAAAGATGAAAAAAATAAAGAGAACGGAAGAAAACGAAGAACGAGAGGATACGAAGAAGTCTTTCCGAAGAATTCGATATTTTTAGCGTTCCGCGAATCGTCAGTCCCGATTTACGCACACACGTCACGCAAGAACACATGTTTACGTGCGTTCGAAGCGCATTCAAGTCGCTCGTCGATCTCTCCCGGGGTGTTGATGTTTCCGCTTCCTCGCTGCGGAATCTCGGAATCGATTTTCGAATTATCGATATCGACGGGAGTGTGTGCGTGTCGCGGGAGGAATAGAGAAGGAGCGGGACGAGAGTGACAAGGAGGGAGGGAGGGAGGGTGGTAGGGAGAAGGTGGAGACGAGCGGTGGGAGGTGGAAAAAGATAATCGGACGAGGATGGGGGGGGGATAGGAAAAGCTCCTTGGAGAGGAGAGGAGGGGGAGGAGGAGGAGAGGAGGTCCTTCTCTCCTTCTCGCGGAGAGATAAGAAATACGCGAGACGCGAAGGTAGGGGATACGGATCCTCTCAGTCTCGCGGCCACGTGCTACACGAGCGCACGCCCCAACGAGCCGGCCGGTGGTCCCCGCTCGATTCCTCGCTTTCTGTCCCACGCTTTCTCTATCTCGCTCCCTCCCCCTCTCCCCATACGAGTACCCCTTTTTTTTGTTCTCTCACTCCCTACCGTGTGTTTTCGATCCGAAGGCGGATTCGGAGGTCGCTGTACGATTCCGCACACGGCTCGTCGAATCCGCGAGGTGAGATCGTCGCGCGTACCTCATCCGGTTCTCTCGGACTCCTCCGGTTGTTTTTGTGCTCGCTCGTGTGCCCAGGAGTGGCGAGCTCGCCGATAGTGAGGATTTACGCACGTCCGGTCGTGACTCTCGACGGGAGGTGAGCGACGGAAGTGCCGATCCTGTCGTATTAACTGAGAGTGCAAAAAAGTGACGAACTGTGTTTGGAATATTTTTGTTCGTTCGACCAGTGAGTGCTCGGGGAGTCGGGATTACTCTCGATGGATCGCGATTTCGCTCGATGGTACGTAGCGCGAGTCGCGATCGATTGACTCGTCAATCGCGAGCGGCGAGGATCCCGATTTCTCCCGCTTCGGCTGTCCGAGGAGAGGTTCGACACTCGACGCCCCAAAGATTAATACTTCCGATTTACGCAATCGTATCGGTAGCTCGAGTCCGCGCGGCTTTACGCTTAAACGCGCGATAAATTATAAGAGCGAGCGATAAATTTGCAGCGCTTAAAAATTCCGAAGACGGGCGCGTGCGATCGTCCCGAGGTCGGGGCCGGGTTCGATGAATCCGATTGGTGACGGGTAGGCGCGTGCTAGATGCGGTACCGTTCGAGATTACATCATTTTTGGTCATTCGATGCCTCTCACGGTCCATTGCGCCTGGAAATTATTCAAAATTATACCTACATTGAAAAAATGAAAATACACTTGTTTTTCAAACGTTTTTTTTTTAAATAAGCTTATTTACAGTCGCATCAACTTCTAGGTTATTAGCGACCAAGATACACAATAATATATAATAAATAAATAGAAGAAACTACTTTTTCAAACGTTGTTATTGTTTAGCGACACTTGTCAAGCGCTGCCGATTTTTATTCTCAAACGCGCAAAGCAAAACGAGCGGATATATTTTTCTCATCGATCGTTATCGATTCGCGATCTCGCGTGTGGCATTCTGTCGGCGCTGTGGTATTTAGCGTAGCGAACAATCGGCCACGAGGGCGCGTGTATCGATTACGCGTTATCGATCCAGCGCTTGCATAGATCTATACAACTATAGTTGTAACTATAGTTACAACTATAGACGCTCGCGGTTGAGGACCGTTGTACGTTTCAAGGACGCGACGAGATCGCGATCGACGTAACAATCGGCTGGCCATTTAAAAATGTCGACTGGCTGTATTCGCGATGGAAATAATCGATATCCAGGATAATAGCTCTGGGTGTCGTCCGTTCCCGTGATTAACGATTTCTTCGCAACGAGAGGATCTTTCTGGACCAATCGTTGGATCTCGCGTCGACTCTTTTTACGCTCGATCGCGAACGACGCGCTCGTTCCGATTGTAATTGTATTTCAAGCGCGGCGCGAGCACGGCTGCGCAATTTATACGAACCGGTCGTCCGGTCGGGTCGCGGCTCTTAATTAATTTGTCATTATAGACGAGTAGGACGAGCGCGACGCAATAAAATTTATCGACGTTGCCTATCGACCGAGCGCGCGATATTTTTCAATCCTCGCGGAGCTCGTGTCGATGCCGAGTCCATTAGCGCCGTGCGTTTCGAGTCTGTGCGAAAAATGTCACGAGTACACGTGTACCCAAAAATCCCATCCCGGTCTATGGCTACATCAAAACTGGCGATTCGCGTCCGTAGATTTTCTCCTCGTAAATTTTTCCTCCCGTTTGTTATCCGATCATCAATCTCGTCGCGGACACGCCGTATAAGTAGCTAACGAGACGATCGGCTCGACCGCGAGAGAAATTTAGAAGAGTTCGATCTCGGCGCAAGGACGATAAGATACGCGCGAGGGGGGCAAAAAATGGGCGGATAAAGAGCGAATCTCGATGATTTATCGACTTTGAGCTTTTGCGTTTCGCGATATCGAATGGCACGCGCGCGCTCGAGGCGGTCCTCTTTGGCGAAAATTAATACGGCACAATTAGCGGCCGTATTTATGCGCGGACGGTGTATTATGCCCGAGGCCCCGTTAACGCGGTAATGGCGTTTACACGGCCGCGAACAGGTCGCGCTATCTCGGTACGAGAGTCGCGAACAAGCGGGGAGAAGATATCGAGTGTTGGGGCCCGATCGGGCCACCGATTCGACGCGGATGGATCAATAATCTCGCTTATTTTATCGTCCCCCGTTCGAGATAGCCCGGACCCCCAACGCGATTCGCGAATTATTCCCCGCTGATTGTAAACTCGAGTTCTCTCTTCCTTTTCAGATCGAATTTTCGAGACTCGGTCTGGACACGGCGGTATCGGATTAACGTGAAGAGCGGGGAAAAATGGATCGCGAGGGGAGCTCGCAGGTCGAGGCAGCGCGGACAGGAACTACGGAATCGTGGCACTAAACGCGATCGGATGGACGTGGGCGAACTGTCGAGCACGGCAGGACTGGCCAGGAGCGCGACGATACACGGAGTCGCCGGTGTCATCGGTAGCCAAGCGCCGTCGAGTCTGGGCTGGTGGGCACCGACGCCTACGTCGACTGTCGCATCGGCGCCGGCAAACACCGACGTGGTTCGTACTCGCGCCAAAAGATTTCCCTTCGTAATATCTCAGCGTGTAAAATTCATTGAAAGCCGGTACGTCCTATGACAACAACCTCGTCACGGCGAATGATCAAACCGAATGATCCTGTTTCGGTGAGCTACGAGCAAGACTTGGCGTGTTTACATGACTATTCCCCCCCCCCTCTCCCCCTCCAAGTGATCTATATTGTTACGCGCGGCGGTATCGTAACCGTATTTCGGTAACGTGAGCCGTACCGAGCCGTACGGACCCGACTCCGCGCGTAGAAATTACACGATTCCATGGGAGTACCACTGAACGAATAATCGTACAATTTTGATCGAAGTGTTTTGACCAGTACGTGTTTCGAATAGTGAACGCGAACGACCGACGAAATTCCTCGTGGCTAAGTAATCGGGCGCGCCATCGCGAGAGTGGACTCGCGTTATGCCGCGCGAATCTCGCGGATAAGTCTCGTTTGGATTTTGCTCCGACCTCGAGGACACGTCGCTGACGAGCGGGCTAAAACTCGACGTAGAATTCGCACGGCTGATGCACTTCGGTGGAGAATCGAAATTCAACGAGTACCACGAACGAAGACTCGGGGTTTACCGTGAATCGAGATCGAGTCGAGCGCGTCATCTGTTGGACGTTTAACCTTTCCACGCGAGGGTAAAAAATTCTTTTTATTTCCTCGGCGTTGCTCGCACTTCGCTCCGGCACTCGCGATGACGCGTCGCGACGATTTTCCGAGTCGCGATTTTCCTGCCTCGTGTTTCTTTTTTTTTCTCTTTTTTTTTTTTTTTTCTAATCGATTGCGCGGCCGAGTTTCGCGCGGTGTATCGTCTCATCGGTATTACAGAAATCATTCGTTTCGCCTTGGCTGGCGAGAGCCGATAATTCTCACGTAATCGCGCGCGATTAATCCACGATTGGATTACGAAATTACCGCGAGCGTATACATACGGCGCCTTTCGCTCTTCTCTAACCCGTTGCATCTTCGAGTGTCCATAATGAGTGGCTAACTAGATTCGTCGGCCCTTTCTCTTCGCTCCTTCGAAGTTCTCTTCTCATTGTACGGAGAAGGAGAGAATTTCAGACTCGTTTCGATATTACACAACCTCGATTTTCGTAGCTCGGCTGGCGCGCGATATTTACGCCAAATCGAAATACGAACCGGCCACGAGGGCTGTCATTGATCGAATTTTTTTTTCTTCCTCTCGCAAGAATTGCCACATTGTCTCTCTGCCTCGTATTTTGTTATTTGTTCGTCCCTTCGAGTGTACACTTTACGTAAACTCGAATAGCGATTTGAATCTCGGCTTGACGTCATACATCGGCAATTTGTTCTCGGAGGCTTGAAATTGCAATCGGTCTATCGTAATCACGATGAGTTTCCGCGAATCCGTGCTCTTATTTGTTAATCCTTTCACTGGTCTCGCTATTCGCCGCGCTGTGTGTGCGAGTGAGAGAGAGAGAGAGAGAGAGAGAGAGGCTCGAAATTTTCGTGCGGGACCAATCTTCGTTTCCAAATGTATTTTAGCTGAACGTGGAACATGCAAAAGTACGCATAACTGTAAATCGTAGTCTCAAAATAATTAACGTCACGTATGCTCGTCGCGCTGAATAAGGCTATGCGATTTTCCAAGGTTTTTCATTACGCAACCGAGATTTTTCGAGGCTCGGCCGACTAAGAGTATAGTGACTCTCGTAATTTTGAGATCTCGCGCCCGAACACGTGATTGGCAGACATTGTACACGAGTCAGACGCGATTATCGGCGCATTCTGAGCGTCGACGGTATTATGCGCGCAGCCGATTTTTCTTTACCCGCCTTTTTTTTTTTTAACACAACGACGATCCTCTTTATTGCAGATGAATCAGCTCTGTAGGGTCTGCGGAGAGCCAGCCGCGGGTTTTCACTTTGGGGCATTCACGTGTGAAGGTTGCAAGGTTGGTATTTCCCGCTGGATTCTAAATTCTGCATTTTCATTACACACGTACGAATATACGGCAAATTTAGTTCGTCGCGAATCAGCTCATTCTACGATTCTTCTTGAATAACGTTCTTTTGTTCTTCACCCCACAGTCATTTTTTGGACGCACTTACAACAATCTGAGCAGTATATCGGAGTGTAAGAATGGCGGTGTTTGCGTGATAAACAAGAAAAATCGCACTGCGTGTAAAGCATGCCGTTTACGAAAATGTTTGGTGGTGGGAATGTCCAAGTCCGGTTCCCGTTATGGACGCCGATCGAACTGGTTCAAGATACACTGTCTCCTGCAAGAGCAGAGTCACCAGGTACAAAATCGCATAATCAAAGACACCAAGTCGATCTACGAGAAGGCCTTCAGTTCCTTTGATGCCGCGAATAACAACAACATCAGCAACAACAACGACAGCGGGGCTGCGACGAATACGAACAACGCGAACACAGTTATGAACATGATAAATGCCGCCAACACGACGGCCAACAGTTTTCTACAGGCCTCGGAGCGATTGCACAATATGGACGATTCGAAGGATCAGGAGTTGGCCAGGCACCCGGAGCAAGCTCAGCGTGTCGGTGGCCAGGAGCCAGCCAGCCGATCGAACGAACTAGTCAGATCGCCCCACGAGCCTCTGCTGAGGCCGGAAGTGACCGCTCGTTTCCCGATGTGGCGGAGTCCTCAATTCCTCTACCCGAACGTTGCCCACATGCAACTGCTCAACTCGCCCTTCCTCCCCTTCCAGTCTCGCTTCATGATCCCATACGTGAACCATACGAGCGCTCAGCAGACGAGCGTGAGCAGCTCTTCGAGCGGTAGCAGCGGCAGTTCGAGGTCGACGCCGTCCCCGAAGAAGGACGACGAGGACCCCGGGCGGGGCGTTTCCAAGGAAAGAATCGTTCCCGAGAGCGCCGTCTACGACAAGAGCGTGGCTTACCTGAAGTCCTTGGGCCCCGAACAGGAGGCCCCCATCGATCTGAGCATGAAGGCTAGCCAGGATCGCTGCAAGATGGAGAGCGACGATGTCGCCAGCACCGAGGAGGAGGAGGAGGATGAGGAGGACAAATCTACCGACAACGACGACAATGCCATATCCATTCAGGACACAGGGCCGCCCCTCGATCTCACTAGGAAAACTTGACCCTCTCGGAGGGGTCGGGCTTGCAATTAGTGGATCCCTTACCACGGTTCCACGCGTTACTAGAACTTTTAGCGAATTCTCCAGAGGGACGGTGTATTGATATTTTAATGCACAAGCGTTGACAAAATATCGAGACAAACCCGTTACGATAACTCTATCGTAGACTTCACGGATGGCCTATGACGCGATGGGAATTACAGTTTTTTTTTTTTATTGCGATTGGATACCGCATCGAAGAAATGTGCAACGTCCAACAGCAATGTCGAAAATTGTGTAGATAGTGCATGAGAGTGATGTACACATGGATTATTCGAATTACGGATAAGTTGATCGGCGAGAACGATCCGACGCGATTTAACGGAAATGAAATTGCTCAAAATTGGCTCGTGTTTTAGCGAGCTCGTGTGTCGATATTTCAACAATTGAAAATGCGAAAAAAATATTATTTTATACGTTTTTACAAATTAAACGTATGTGCCTTTAAAAGCGAACGTGATAGATTATTACAAGTGCGAGAGTTTACACGAAAGATTGATACTTAGCTTCGATAATTTCAGTCGAAGGCAAATAACCTTTTATATTTCGCTCGCGATAATCAATAGTTGCTCGATATTTTCTAATACCGTAAGGAACCGATATTCGAGAAAACGAAGGAACAAACGCGGGGAAACAACAACGTAAATCTATTCGAAAATATATTTTCTTATTTGAAAAAAAATATTAACGAGTTGTATTTCGACTTCGATTATTTCGTCGTATTTATACATAATTATTTTATTGTATTTAGGAGAGTACTTCTGGGTGGCATTTCTTTTAATTTTCTTAATTTTTCTTTTGCGCGCTAGCAAAAGTACGCGCGAGTGGGATTTCCCGACTCGTACAAAGGAGGCCAGTGTTTTAAGTGTAATGTTTTTACGCCGACCGATTCTTTATTTATACGTTAAATTTAAGAGAGAAAAAATTGCCCCGAATGTTATTTAACGCGAACACCTATCCCCTTCTCGACGACTGATGACAGTGAAATCGCGAATTGAACATTCGTTGTCGAAACGAATTCGACATAATCCATTACGCGTGTCAAATTAACTACCTTTTTAAAAAAAAAATAACGATTATTTTTAATATTCAAGGCATCGAGCGAAATTTCATAAAGTAACATTAGTCGCTATGATCGAATCACCATAGCGACGAAATTTACAAATTCCAAATCAGCGGAAAAACAGCGAATGAAATTTCGGATCACGTCGAATATCGAATATAATATCTGTTATTTTTCTATTATTTTAGATTTTACTATTGTAATATTTTTATAAAAAATTTGTGTGTATTATTGTCAACGATGTCGCGTTAACGATAATCGCGAGAATTTGAGGAAGTGGCGAACTATTTCGCATACCGGGATCAAATGTGTTCGATAAATAATGAAGTAATAAATAATAACGTATATACACTGACAAAAACTACTTTCGATGCTTTCCCTTCAATATTTCAGTACAGGTCCGATGCTGCGCTGACGATTCGTCGTATCTCGTATGCAAATTGGGTCTCGAGGCTCAAGCCTGATTGGCAAATTCGTTGTCAGAAACGGAGAATTTTTCTCAACGCGTAAAACGGCGCGCGCAGGAGTCGAGCGAGACGAGACGGGTGTTCGATTACTTTCTACACGGCTATCCGTCACGTCGTCGCCGAGGAATGGATATGACACTCTCGCGCACGCACACAGATAACCAGAATTATCGACACGGTGCATTCGCGCGAGATACATCCCGCGGTCGTTTCACAAGATCAGGATTCCTCCATTTTATTGGCCAATATCAACACCGGCGACGCGAATATTCGTACAAATCGAGCGGAGGGAAAGAAGTTTATCTAATTTACGATTACTTCTGACTTATCTATGTGTACCTTTATTTTTCGTCTCGGAGCGTAATTTTAATTTATCGAGTTTTTCAAATATCTCCGCGAAAGTTGGCATTCCAAGAGGTTCCCAATTTGTGTTCAAAGAGGCTGGAAGTTTGTGGAAGGTCAAGAAGAAATAGATTTGCGTTTCGTCGGCGGAGCGCAAAAGAGACTTATCGTCGTCTCGCGAATCGGCTTCTACGACGATTTCAAGGTCGCTAATGGCGAGGGGAAAGTCTACGAGAGGGTAAAAACGACCAACGGGATAGACCTCGTTCGTATTCCATTGTGATAAAGCCAGTTCTACACGGGATCGGTCTCACAGAATATTTTACGTAATAATTGTTCAAAAATTGTACATAATTCACAGAAAATCTCTTTTCACGCAAAAAACTTATGAATTGAGAACACTCGTTCGATACATTAACTTCAACGAGAATTCAGATCACAAATGTATAGTGATTTTCAATCAGTCTGCAGCTGACTTAAGCGAACGTGTCTCGTTTGATTTTTTCCTTTCTTTCTCGAGTGCTTGGAGGTTCGTAAAAAGTCGCGCATGTTTGTCCCCGCGTGCTAGCTCTGTCAATATCCTTGGAAGATCGAGCCAGGAACGAGTCCTCAAACACGAGGGTTTGCGCGTACTTTGACTAGCGTATACATACGCACTCCTCGAAGGGGTTGAGAGGAGGAATTCGCGATCGAACTTACCAATTAATTTAATAATAGCGTTGATTTTTTATTAGCGAATTTTTTGTATCGTAACGACGGCTCGCGAACATATACGGACGATTCGAAGCCAGAAGCGAGAGAAAAGATTGGACATTGTTGATTTAGGTAGAAGCGAGGAGACCACTCGGGTACCTGACGCTGGAGTTTCGCTCGATACACCGATACGCGACATGGACGCGTTTAGTCATCGAGTGGAAAAAAATAATCGGAAAGCGAGGTAGCCAATGTTATTCGATCCGAGCGATCTTCTCTGAACTCTTTTTTTTTTTTCATTCTTTTTTGGGTAGAGAAAACCAAATCGTCGTCCGTCTCGAGATTTTTTCATGTTTCGTCCACCTACGCGGCACGATTCTGTGTCATCGAGCGGTAAAACGGCGGGCCGACTCGCTAATTTTCACAGTCGTTCGAAACGCGCACCAGCCCGTGGAATTTGCTGTTTTACGCATGAAAGCTCTTCTGAGGTAAAGATAAGTCGAGTTGGCGGAAATACGACAATTAAGTTTTGTTAATTGAAGCACAAGTGATATTTCTGTGTTTATTGGATTGTTTTTCTGTAAATGAGAAAGAGAGAGAGAGAGAGAGAGAGAGAGAGAGGGAAGAGTCTTGATTTTCTCGGATTTCAGTTTTAACGAATCGACAGCAGTGTTCTGATACTAATTGATACGAGCAAGCCAGCGGGATTAATAGCGAGGCAAACTGTATTCACGAAACGATACATCACACTCGCTATATCCGATTTTTTCACCATTCGTTAGTACGTCACGTCATTTTTTTTTTCCACAGCGCAAAGTTGGGGGAAAAAATTCCGAAAATAGATGAGCCGGACGTATAGACGCAATAAACTTAACTTAATCGCGATAAAACGACGATTAAATTCTATGAAACATCGATGCGATGTTTTATTGGCCGGCATATTCGGTGTTTCGGCGCGTCCAATAAAGTACCGTTTACGACACACCGCCTATGATATCGAGTGTATTATAAACTTTCGCCAATGCAGTCCGGCCGTTTAATAAACACCGTACAGGTGGTAAAAATGTGTCAAGCGCTTGTCGAACGTTCGAGTATTAACCTTCTGATGGATCGCCTCGCACTCTCCGATATTTAGAAACAACTCGGAACAACTTTGGCTAAAACTCGATACTATTTTATAAAAAAAATTATGCCTCGAAGATTCGAAATTTCGACGGAAGGCAAGAGTATAGAAATATTGGTATCCTTCTCAAACGATTATTTTCAGATTATAACTGTATTTAGTAGTTCTGAAATTTCGTGACAGTAGGCAATGATGAGATCATTAATCAAGGAGCGATCGATCGGTTAATCATTTTGTCACCGCTGCCAAAAGCTAACTAATTCGGTGTTTAGATAAAAAAAAAATTTGATTCCTGTTAAAAATTTTAATTTATTTAACTTTTGACGGCTCATACTCTTTTTCAGATGAGGAAACACTTATTTAGCATAAACGCACGTTTTACGAGGTACTCTGGACTAAATAGTATTTTTAACGCTATTTAACACAAAAATATCGTTTCGATTATATTAAGAAAAAAATATTATAATGTTTACGCGAATTGTTAATTACGAGACAAAAATCGTTTAGCATGTAGAGATTATATCTACGAGCATATATACAGATATAATTCGTTATTCAATTCGCGAAATCACTTGAATCCGTCGTTTTCCTAATCTCGACATCTGAAACATTTAGTTACGACGTCGTAAAATTCTCCTGCGATTCAAATCGATTTTTTTCTCTCAATCGTCGGCGGATTATACAACCGAGGGCATTATTTTAACTGAGAAATTCGAGAAATACCCGACACTCGTGATTCTGCTTTCGTTTCAGAATTATTGCCTCGGATTCCTCTCTCGCGTCCCTCGTCTCGCTTCGCGAATAAAAATCACCCGTATAATTACGAGTCGAATTTATTGTCGATCGACAGCTCACTATAAAATAATAAATTTCGACTATCATTGGTCGCGCATGCTCGCCTGAGGTAAGTTTCTTTCTGGAAAGGCGAAAAAAAAATATATATATATATATATATATATATTCAGTGCGTTGCATAAATCTCGGAAACATATTCCAAAAAATTGGCGAGAAGAAGAAATTCAGCTGTCAGAGAGAGCGTTTCATAATAAATTAATAAAGAACCGCGTGGCGTGGACGAGCGATAGGTCGAAGGGGAAGGTGAGAAGTCGCGAAGCGAAGGGAAGGGAGCGGAGGATGTTTCGAGCCCGGAAGAGAAGCGTGACCGGTTGTCCATCGACGTCCAGCCGAGCCCACCGTTGGCCGAAAATAGGACGATAACTCGACACACTTACCGGGCTGCGAAAATCCCATTTGACGCAACCCGGTGTGACCTTTTTTGCGAATACGAGAGAACTCGTTAATTTCGCTGTTTGCTCATTGGAGTACGCGGACACGGAACGATATCGTAGCGCGATAAGCCTCTCCGCTATGCACACGTTTACCTCGGCGAGACTATTCGCGGTTCGACTTCTACATTTCTTTTTACTCTCCCGACTCGCTCGCGAGCCCGTGTACCCTATACACGCTCCTTATCCGTAACGGGTTCCGCGAGGCGAACAATGTTGCACGAGTCGAGATATCGTGACGTTTTCGCGGCGGAAGAGGTGTTTTCCGCACCTGCGCGTGTGGCCGCGAGAGTTCGAAAAAGCTCGAGAGGGGGTCGGGGAGAAAATTTTTACGGTCTGACGTCTAACTCGGCGGCTCGCGTTTGATCTTCGAAAAACGGAACGAGTGACGGGAAACGTCAGGAATAGCTCTAAATCTGGAAACTACGCTAAAATACAAAGGAAAAATATTGTTTGGTTATTAAGGGGTTAGGTGGGTTTCAAAATTTCAAAAAATCGATTTTTTTTTGCTTATCTCATAGTTCAATATGTTTAGAATATTCTCTTAAAATTTCAAAACGATCTAAGTAATATTCTAAGAGATATAGCCTTCGGATTATCCGCCCATCAGGCGGACCGAGCGTGACACGTCGAAGGTATATCGCGTTTTTCTCGAAACTGCATTTTTGAAATCGGTTGTCACGATATCTCAAAAACTTATGAACCGATCTTTTTCAAATTTTGCACACTTCTTCAAAATAGCATTATCTCGTGCTTGAACGAAGGATTTTTTTTTATTTTTATTTTAAGTGATTTTTCAAGGCCATGAAAGGTGTAAATTTTACTCAAAAAAAGGGATTTTGTGTTCTCAATGCCGCCAAAAGTGCAATTTTTGTTTTTTTTTGTTTCCTTCGTTCAAGCACGAGATTTAAGCATCTACTAACAGAAAATTTTTGGTTTTTGTCTTTTGAATGAGTCTGTCATGAGTTATCATGACAACGCCGGGAGACCTTTTTTTCGAGGGGTCACAGGAGACAACGTGTCCACGCCTTAATTTTCAATATTTTTCGATGAAAATTTCACAAATTACTTATAAAATATATATCTTTTATATGGTAAATTGATGGAATGAAATATTTTGTTGGTTAGATGAAAAAAAAAAATCGTAAAAATGTACGTTTTTTAAGCCTCTGAAACCCACCTAACCCCTCAAATAAACTTCGAAATATAATATGACTTGTCGAATTATAACAAATTCAATCGCGTGTGAAAAATTGCGTTGCATTCGACTATATTATGTTTCGCGAGGAGAAATTCCACGCAAACGGCAGTCGCGTAAATCTCAAAAAACATTGGAAATCTCGTTCTTTTTCAATCTTTTTTCTTCGGTAGCGAATAAATCGAGACTGCATCGGAGCTCGGTGCTCGCCCGTAATTTTTTGATCCGCCGATTCGCAAACCGATGGCAGCTCGTAAAAGCGTCCTTTTATCTCGTTTCTATCGTCATTAGCATACGGAGCGGCGCGAGAGAGTGTGGAGGAGGAAGAAGAAACGGAAGGCACGTGGAAACACGAAGAGAGAGAGAGAGGACAGTCCGCGATATCTCGACCGCGCACTCGCGTGTCCTTTCGCCCCAAATAAGCCGGCAAATTCAGCCTTTTCAATTTGTTCGAATCGTCCAACGAGAGGGAGGAACGAGGGTAAAAAGGGACGTTGATCGTTAAAACTAGAAGATAATACTCAACGGGGTCAGCCAGAGGTTTTCTGCCATTAGCCTCTGGAAAATTCGCAATGCGTTTTTCGAGCACGAGATGAGCACTCGACCCTCGGGGTCGCCTCGCCAGAGCGAAAGAAACGAATAGCTCCTCGCTAATTGGTCGCGTATATTGCCCGCTTCTAAGGGAGATTTTTTTGTTATTACCAATTTTGCGCCGCCTCGTGTATTACTCGATTATCGCCGTACGGCCTCTCGATGGAGAACCGTTAAGGTATCATTTGTACGCCCGGTTTAATAAGCTACCGTACCCGTGACGTCACCCGGCGGTATATTATCTCTGAAAATACGGCTCGATTCATATAGAAATTGAAATTATCGACACCGCGTGTCGCAATAATAGAAAATCAATATTTGCCAGTGACGTGAGTGTTATCGAGTATCGAGTCAGAAGAGTATCCTCGCATTTTTTGGATGTGTAGTATCCGACCACGCTGTATATCATACCGGACGATTTGACAAAAAAAAAAAAAGAATTTTTACGAGAGAATTCTCGAGCGAACCGAGGGGACCGTGTCGAGAAATTGCCGTGAAATATCGTTCAAGTAGAGAACCTGCTTCGATTTTCGTGATCGGGACGAAGAAAAAATTCGGTCTCTCGTCGTCGACGGGACTCTCGGAATTAGAGTCCGGCAACAACGATTCGTAGACGGATAAATCGAGTCGAGGAGTTTTTTTCTCGAGCCGTGCGCGAGAAAGAAGAAACGAGTCCCATTTGGACTGACACGCTAGAGTATTCTTTATCGCTCGCATTAATAATGTAATATACACTGTTGTGCGAATATAGAAATCAAGGTTAGAAGATTTAGTAGCTTTTTATTCGACATTTGAGGTTAAATATATTCGAGAGTCGAGATCGTGCGAGATGAGGCGCGATTTTCGCAAGATTCCGCGTCGACCTTTCTCGCTCTTCTTTCGTTCTTATTTTGCGAATCTCGCTCTCTCGGGAACGAGTCGCGGACCGGCGTGGGTGTTGTAAAAATCGTCATCGGTCTTTCGGCGACTCGCTATCCACGACTGTTAGAGGAAAAAGATGAAAAGACCGACGAGACAGGATGCGGACCTGTTCTTCTTGGCGCATCGTAAACACGTTATTCGTCAAACGTTCATTCTATAAATACACATATGATTATTCTTATCTATTATCCTCGTTCGAGATTAGTATTGGGTGTATTGTGTTGTTCGTTCGCTTCTGTAACTCACCGATTGTTTTCATTCATTTTCATATTAGCGACAAATCAAAATTAAAGAACAAATATTTTATTATTTTATAAATAAACATTTGTACAGATATGACCTGTTTATCCTTGCGATGTTATCGTCACACAGTCATAACGATTCCGGCATTCTCCATAAGCGACGAAAAGGTGGGCTTGAGATTTTTCAACTCGCCATAAGAAAACCACGCGTGTTGTAGAAAGTTCTCCCGCGACTCGATATCTCACATTGCCGTATGGGACACGCGGCAGGTGCGGATACCGCTTTTCATTCGACCGAGAGCTCGCCTATACACGGAGTATCGTGAATATAGCGGAAGGATTCGTCCCTCCTTTGTAGATCTCGCAACAAATTGTTCTCGACTCGATGGGGCAGCTGTGAATTGGCCCATTCAACGATTTTTCCGCGTTTTTGCGAATTTGTCGAACGAAATCGGGCCGTCGCCCTCGTAATAAAAGCTTCTCCGCAGGTGGATGATAATTTTCGATAAAAATAGTAGCCGCTGTTATTTCTACCTCATTGGAATACCCGCATGACAACGTTTACATAAAGTCGACTCCACGACGTACCGTCCTGGGGTTAAGTGGGCGTGACCCTGACGCTGAATAATATCGGAAATTTTTTCAGGCCTCGCTCTCAAATTCTAATGAATCGCACTCGCTCGTTACATAATCCGCTACCGATATTGAATTTTTCCCCAAAGTTCGACCGAGCTCCTCTCCAATCGATATTACCATGACTATTTAGGAGCAGAGAAAAGTCATGAATGAAACGGAGCGATACTCGAGGCTCGCTCGAGCCGAGCGAAGGAATTCGAGAACAAACATGGGCGCGATCGTTTCGCGTATTTTTTTCTTTTTCGTCGACATCTCGCGACACGAAAAGCACTTGGGGGGATATTCGTGTTACGCTCCTCACGCGTCTTGTTAGTACATAGGCGGGCACTCACGGTGGCACATTCGAGATTTGAATTTCAATGAGAGGCTGCCTCGAGAGCCGAGCGCGTTACGGTTCGCGCCGATAGACGTCCTCGGACCTTCCTCGCCGGCTAATCCGGCTAATTCAATTTGGGGGAGGCGAGAAATTAGCGGGGACCCCATTGATAGTCGCGCACAATGCCTCCCCTCGTCGAGCCTCGGGATAGGACGCGAGACCGAGCCGAGAGACATTGTCGTCGCGTGGGCGCGTTAACACCACTAATTGGTAACGTCAATTTGCCTTTTTTTTTCTTCCAAAATCCGGGGAGATTTTTGAAGCCGCGCGTCTCGATTAGAGCGAATTGTGTTTCGTTTTGCGCTTCTTTGCGTTTATCGTCGGGGAGGAGAAGTAGCGTATTAGCGGTGACCGGTTCCGGTTCGCGTCGGTTCCGATTTCGCTAAAATCTGTATTCCCTAGAACATGTGAAACTTAGCGAGTCGCAAAAAAATATTTCGTATTCGTGTACCGAATTAACAACGATTCCGTTAAAATTATCTACGAGACGAGATAAGTTATTCCGGCCTTTCAAGGGGATTCCGGTATTCCGCCGCCACGACTGCAAAGTGGTTCGATACGCGAAATCGATTGAACCGTGCGCGCGTGAGAAACCCGAGTGTATGTTATTTTGAAAAAGGGCCGATATCGTCGGGATTTTCGCACGAACGCGAGAATCTTCTGCCGAATGACGCAATATTGCGCGCACAAGGTCCCATTCGGAGAGTCGAGCTGTGATACCTGCAATACCGGGTGTCGCCAGGGTGCATGGTCGAGTCGACGAAACTCCAAAAATGTAAAAAGCTCGGACAATCGCGAGAAATTGAAAGAAAATACTTTCGAGAGAAAGGATAATTTTTCAACTTCAAAATATGAAAAATATATCAAATCTGAATGCTTCATTCTCAGTCGATCATAATAATACTTTTTTACAAGATTTTCAAACGAATTATAAATTCTCAAAAACTATGTATCGGATAAAGTAATTTCAATTTTTTCGACGAATCGTTTGTCGTGTATTTTCATTCTTCCACTGTTAATTTTAATTTACTTCGGAACAAGCGTATCGTTGCCCGAATTCACGGACACCCCTTGTAGTTGCACCGAAACGACCGGTAATTAGGAGGACGGTAATGAAAGTGCCAGTCGCATCGTGGACTCGAGCCACCGGCTCAATAAAGAGTCGGCTTTAGAGACGCGCGTGCGTGCGCAAGAGCACATGGAGCGCCTTCACCTAAATTTTCCACCACGCGGATCGCGTCGTTAAAATTCGCTCTCGAGTGCGAGCGCGTGCACGACTAAAAACTGGTAACTTATTAATTAAGGATAATTGCCGGAATTTACGATATCGCTCTCGGTACAGGCCCCAGCTGGGTGCCAACACACCCGCGTCCGGCTCGTTGTTTCAAAATTTTCGTTATTTCTCGTGTATGTGTGTGTGTGTTTTTTTTTAAATTAAATAACAAGTAAATCGACTTCCGAATTTTTTCACGGCTATATCGAGAAACGATACTCGAACTCGAGAGGTCAGGAATATTCTCAAAACGCGGGTGATAATTTTTTTTTTTATCAGGAAGCACTCGTGTGTGGTATATTAGAATGTTAAGAGACCGGTTCACGCTCGGCCTGTAAATAAATTCGCGTCGATTAATTAACCGGTCACTGTTATTTAATTACCGAGCAATTACGGGGACGAGGGCGTTTGCGCGATAAATCGCGACACTCGCGCGGACCGATTGGGAGCTTCCTCTCTCGTTCCCATAGCGCGCTTTTTTAAATCCATTTTCCGTCCGACTCGTAAGTCTCGCCGTACGCGATAAGATCGGCTCTAAAAAGCTCCCGCTCGTTGCTCCTATCTCGGTAAATTGAGGCTATATACGCGGAGACGCTTGTACACCTGTAAACTTTCGTTCCCTTCGATCCTCTCTCTCTCTCTCTCTCACTTTATTTCTCTCTCCCTCGCTCCCTCGCTCCTCTACGAAAGCAAGAGAGGCAGGCGTATCAGTTGCTGATCGATTCAATCCGTGGGTGGTCGGTACAGCCGGTGTAACCCTACTCTTGTCTCGAGCTACCCGGTGTCCCGAGTATTTTTCCTCTCGTAATAGCCAATCTCATCGAGTCTAATGGCGAATTAGAGTAAATCAACCCGACGTGTCATGATTGCAATTTCCTTCCGATTGCCACTGGCGCAGACTCGATTTTCTCTCGAATATATCACGCAAAGTAATTTATCAAAATTCGGTTTCGATCGAAATTCTACGCAAAAAGTTAACGTCGTTGGAGAGCGATGTGAATTAGATTCGTTTGAAGTAGAAAAATTGGCATTGTAAATAGTATCACCCGTTAGATCGTTGGTTCGTGAGAGATACGAGCGTAGGAGAGCAGGAGACAAATGACGTACAGGAGTGGCAAGCAGCGGCCTTCTGGTGATATCGGATCTGACCAGGCCTCTTTACGTACGGCCATAAGGTACCTATCAGCCGTAAGATCGAGCCTCGTGACCCCGCGCCGCGAACGTTTAAAGGCCACTCTGGTCGCGTTATTTTGATTTTTCAACCACAAATCGTTCCTCGCTGACGATCGCGTTGACATTTCCTGACAAACGACAAGTTCCGAGGATAAACTTGAATTATCGTCACAAGTATTTTCTCGATTCTTTCTTCGCTCGGTGTCGTTAAACCCGACTGATTATTCGTCAATACACGAAATAAATAGATAGATGATTTTCTATCGATTGCGCCTTCGATCTGTAAAAAAGAATTTTAGGTTACTCGTATACTTTGATTTATTTCGCAAACAACCCCGTTAAACGTGACTGAATGTTATTCTAACGCGATATTTATTGCGCTTGGCATTCGCGGGAGAAAATTATTAACGCGACTCCGCGCGATAAATACGACCGGTGGGTTCGTTTGACACAACCTTGTCGAAAAAAAATGGCAGGGAATTGATACGTAACTAACGTTGTAAATTCTGAACGGCTTTGTGGGGAATAGAGGCTAGTCGAAGGTTGTCGCTGCGCTTGAAAACCCGCACAAGGGTAACCGAGACTTATGACGCGCCTTTATCTCGGCTTTTGGATTGCGCGTATAACGTGTCCCGTTATGAAGTATGCGAGTCGTTAATTCGCATTTGCGACGGGCTGCGCGCGCGCTCGTTGATTTCGCGAGATCTCACTTTGCATTCTCGCGACGCGACGTCGTTCTCATCTCGTCACATGAGGAATCCACTTTACATCCCAAGTCGGAATGTTAGTATTTTTGTACACAGAAGAAAAGGATTACTTGAATCAAGAAAGTTATGCGGAAGAAATATACTTTCCAATATCAAGTCTTTTTTTCTTTCCTGAATTAAGAAATAAATTTTAAAAACAATAGTCGTGAATTTTTTGATCCAAGAACGTGTGTCCTTGAATAAGTCAATATATTCTTCATTCAAGAAACTATTATCTTACTATTATTATTTTTAAAGTATTTTTTTTTATTTGAGAAATAATTATCTTAGGATAAAACAAAATAGATTTGGTTCAAGTATGGCAATACTTGATTCAAGAAAAAAGATTCTGAATTCAAGAATTTAATTTTCTACTAATATGGAGAAATTATTTTCTCGATGACGGAATTTTTCTTTCTTCCGCATAACTCTCTTGAATCAAGTATATATTTCTTGATTCAAGTGATCCTTTGTTTCTGCGTACTTGATTTATGCGAGATTGCAAGAAACTTCAGGCGTACGCTTTTCAACTCCTTTTACAGATTTTTCAACCTCACGGGGATAAAAATTTTAGGATTTTGTAGAATCTTTTATTAGCGACGCGTCGGAGTGCAAATTTCGTCACGTGTCGAAAGTCGCGCAACTGCGATGTAGATTTTGCGTGTATTCGCATGCACCTGTTGACGCATGCTCTCGCGTGCGAGTAGCTCGTTATCGAATTTCGTCGAAAGCTTTATGTTACATCCCTGTTAGCTTGTTCTTTCTTCGTTACGTCTCTTTTTTTCTAAGCCCGTCAGCTTCCGCGTTGTCTAACATCGCTGCTAACAAGCCTGTAATAACGAAACTATATACCGCAGTTTCTTATTTGATTATTCAAAAAAAATACAGAAATTTACATTTTCCAAGGCTAAGAAGAACTTCGGAGTTGCAGTACCAAGCGATAGATAAAAATGTCGGTAGGGTCGCACGGAGCGCTCACTCGCAGCGTGCGACAGCGTGCACAATACGCCCTAACGGTGAAAATGCTAAGCTACTCCCACAAACATATTTAAGAAATTTTCGATTCTCAACAAGAAAGGTTTAAAAATCGACATTGAACTGAAACTTAGTCTTGATTTTCTTTGAATTTATTCAACCTCGTTTAACAGCTGTCGACAAATGACGCGTTAATTATTGCCGACTCGAGAACTATAATTTACCGACTAACGAACGTGATAATCATCGGATCAAAGTAAAAATCATAAAATAGGAGCAAACTATTCAGAAATAAGGGAGCGACAAATGATAAACGAGAGGGCAGGCAAACGCAGCAGCGAATCTTGGCTCGAGAGCAATGCACGTAATGCAGATAAATCGTAATCCTCATGCCGAGAAGCGAGTCTCGATTAATTCCAAGATGATCCCTGTCAAAATACAGGCGCGTCCTACGAGAAGTTGGTATCCGCCACTTCGCTCACTCTCTCACTTTCCCTCTTACCGTAGCTAATCTTGACTAATAACGTTCACAAAATACGAA
>NCVS01000776.1:75818-94205 GCA_003055095.1 Goniozus legneri
TAAAACACTAAAACTTTACGGTCGCGGATAACCCTAGAAAAATAGTAGATACTGAACGAAAAACTTTTCGCTATTGTAATTAGGGTTCGAAAAGCTTTCAAATTTTCATTCATATTAGATTTAATATGAAAAAAATTAAGTGTCAAGTATTTTTCCCGAAAATATAAAATAAGGTAACGATAAAAATAATTTCAGTATTGCTACACAGTTCGATAGGTGGAAAATGTCCAAGGATGCATCGCAATTTACCAGACCTTTATGAAATGACGGGTCAGCGAGCAAACGCGCACACAACGTCGCTCCAAAACTCGATATTATTGGCCACTTAGCGGGGGCGATCAAGGTGTCGGTCGCGAATCATAAAATTTTCCTTCTGCTACGTGACCGACGTCGTACATACATCCACGTAACAGCGAGCTCGAGCGAAACTTGTCCAAATCGATAGGCAACGTTCTTCGTACTTGTAAAACTCAAGAACCGTTAAAGATTATCGAAGTAAATCATTCCTTCCTATTCGATACAAGACTTCTCCATTATTCAAGTAATATCGAATTTTAAGAGTTGACATTTTCTCGAGTCTCGGGATCATCAAGGTCAAGAACGATAAAACGCAGCAGCGCGGCACGAATGACAATTAAGATCGATGTTCAGATATAGTAATTAACTCAATGTATACCTACTCCACATTAGATGGAACGATCGAGAAAGGATACCCATGTTCCCACAATCCCTCGTGACCGAACGATTCGCACTGAAATCAGATCTCCAGTGAGCAATTTATTTTTTCCCCGTTAAGAAATGTCTTTATTTCGGAGTGTACCGGCAAGTCAGAGAATTTTGAGAATTTCTACGAGACAAAAGTTATTCATAACGCGTCTTCGATAAATGTCAGTGTAACGATTTTCCGAGAACGCGACGCATATTTTGAAGTAACGTATCCGACGGTAGACGTTCGGAACGACGAGCCGCGTATGCGAGTGCACGCGCGAATCGAATTGCTTCTGGGAAAACGTGATCGGTCGGCCGAAGCGGATCGGTAACATCGCACCCCGAAGAAAGTATACTGCGAGCTGTTTCTTTCATACGCGAGTATTGGATTTTTCAGCAATCGATCACGAGATAATTTCTGATAACGCAAGGGAAAAAATTGTTCGTCACATGTTGGTTGATCAATTCTGCTGAGTAATAATTAAATTAAATTAAATTAAATTATTATTATTATTATTATTATTTTCTTATTTAATTTAATTTTTTTATCTGAATTTGACACGCTTTACATGTAGTTACGATCTGTGGGGGGCAAGAGAGTATCTCGTGTTCTTGCAATCCATGAATCTCAAGATATCGTGATCTTGACTTAGCATCATATGCGATCAAAATATATGATTAATATATGATCTTTTCACTGAAAGAAATAAAAGAGTATCAAATTTAATCTTGAAAATAAAATTAAAATTTTCAGATAAAAATATTTTTATTTAACGAAATCCGCATATATGACTCTTAAATCATGATATTAATTTTTAAGATTTTGCCCCTTTTGGGACTTCATTTTGTTTGGGATTTAGTTCTTCGGGGGTTCGAGTACACATCCGGAATAGGACCGATATTTGTCCAGAATAGGACAAGTTTAGAAATTCCAGCGAGTTCCGATACATTTAGAGCATCCGTTGAGAAATGTTAAACGATTCAATTAAATATAATTAATTGCGGCTGTATTTTAAATTAAATAAATAGATTTATTGTAACAAATTAGAATGATAAATTTTAGTACAAAGATACCCTTATTACGGTCGCCTTAATGCAGGTAGACCAACACAAAGCTTATGTGCGCATGCGCAAGTTCGATGCTCGCGCACAAAGCCACGCCGTGTAGTCGAGCGCTTCACCCTCTGCATTTCAGCTGTTTTCATTTCTACTCCGTCGTGCATTTTCGTCAGTTCTAGTGAAAATTACGGGAAATAAGTTACGTGGTTTCGGTATACATATAAACGGTGACAATGGAGGAAGAAATCAGTGCTAAACGGCGCTTATTGAGAAGAAAAATTCACGACTGTATAGCTAGAGATGGCCCGGAAGCGCTTTATTCGCTTCTCAGTGAACAAACGGAGGAAGAGGTCAATATCCTCCTTAACCAGACATATGTGGACGATGGAGATCTAACTTGTACGCCGTTGATAGTCGCGTCGAGAATGTTGAAACCAAATTTTGTAAGGATGCTACTGACATCGTTCAAACCAAATTTGGAGGTAACTGGTTCTTTAAGAGTTTACGGTAACCTCTCGGAAAACGTGACTGCGCTCTGGTGCGCTGCAGCCAGCAATCATCTCGAAGAAGTGGCAATGCTCGTTGAAGCTGGTGCCAACCTTGAAAGTTCGTCGACGAAGGAATCGACTGCTCTGCACACGGCTTGCGTGAGCGGTTTTTGGGAAATAGTCGAATATCTCCTCAAACATGGAGCCAATCCGAGCGTGGCGAATGTACATGGATGTACGTGTTTGATGAGCGCATGCTACGAGGGGTTCTTTCGCGTCATCAAGCTATTACTGGCACATGGAGCTGATACGTCTGCGCAGGATGAACACGGGAGGACGGCTCTGCACATTGCCTGTGCGGAGGGTACTACAGAAATCGTAACCCATATAATGGAATTTTGTCCGGAGAGCGTAATGTCCACTAAGGACAATGAAGGATTGACCCCAGTAATGTACGCCGCGGAACAAGCCCATGGAGAGATAGTAGAGGAACTTATTAAGTCAATGACATTGACCAAATCAGAACTTATCGACATTTACGAACTGCTTGGAGCTTCTTACACCTGCAGCCGAAGCCATATCGACAGGGACGCTGCGTATGCATACCTACGTAAAGCAATGCGAATGAGGTATGAAGACGAAAACAATATTTTATTTAAGGAAGTAAAGCCGCCAATACCGGCGTATGACAATTGGAGTGAGAGCGAAACTATGTATGAACTAAGTTATATCAAGGGTAATGTGGATTTGCTTCAAATGGAAGGTCTGACTGTTAGAGAAAGAATACTAGGAGTTGAATGTTCTAAAACTGCTGATCAGGTAGGGAGGTGCGCGACAAATTACTCGGATTTGAGAAGATTTGACAGATCTATCGATCTCTGGATGCAAGCATTGAGGTTACGTCAAATTTCAAATAGCGAGAATCGATATCTTTTTAAATTTATTACCCTTTTCGCTCAAATGATGAACGGTAATGCGCCGATCCTTATACGAAATGTTATTGACGTGCTCAATGCCTGTGCCGAGGAATTGACGAGAGACAAACGGAAAGTCGATGAACCCAATAGACGATACGATTATGAAATCTCTATGCAAGAATTAGAATCAAACGCTGTGACGACTTTGTGTGTCCTTTCGATTGCATCGAAAATAATTGGGCACCATGAAGATCTGGTTTCCGCAGAAGACATGGACTGTCTTCAATCGGTTATACGTAAATTATGCACATTGGAATTGATAATACACAATGGTCAGTCGTTGTTACATATGGCTGTCAATCCATCGATTACTCTCAATCATTTTTATGAGGATATCTCCGAAGAATACAAGTTGCCCAATCCGACATGTGTTTCAATGCTGATAGAATGTGGTGCGAATGTCAACGCTAAAGATAGAAGAGGAAATACGCCACTACATATAATTATAGATTACCAAGAGGTCACAAATTATTTTCCTAAAGATGTATTTTCCGATATAGTTACGTCACTGATCGGAAGTGGTGCTCACATGGATATTACAAATTGCAGAGGGAGAATTCCTCTGGATTTCGCTAAAACTCCATATATCAGGGAAATGTTAATTGGAATCACCAATGAACAAATTTCGTTAAAATGTTTAGCTGCTAGAACTATAGTGGCTCGTAGGGTGAAGCTCCCTAAATATGTACCATATAGAATAAAAGAATTTATCGAATTTCATGGGTATGCACCCAATGCAGTGTTCCGTCGACGCAGGTTAGAAAAGTTAACTAAGATGAAAAAATCAAATTAGAATTACCAATGAACAAATTTCGTTGAAATGCGTAGCTGCTAAAACTATAGTGACTCGTAGGGTGAAGCTCCCTAGAATGTACTATATAGAATAAAAGACTTTATCGATTTTCATAAGTATGCACTCAATGCAGTGTTCCATCGACGTAGGTTAGAAAAGTTAAGTAAGTAGAAATAATTAAGAATGTTCAAAATGTATTTGAAATATAACGTTTATACGAAAATTTTTGAATAATGGCTCATTTGTTATTGTTCGCTTGTATTACCTTTCCCTCCGTATGTAGCAATCATGGATAATCAAGTTCTTGGTAACACTAACATATCTGCAAAAGGTAATCGCCATTATTAGCATTTCGTAAAAATGAACTTTTAGGTTAGAAAATGTTTTTGTTTATCTTATTCATTTTCTTCTCTCAGTTCCTTTTTCTTTACAGATCGATCCAACAAATATTCCAATTAGAAAAATTTTTACAGGTGATATCGATATATCAGAAACGGTAACGATAACGTAATTCCTGTTAATTACTCCCACCGGGACAATTTTACAGCGACGGGTTCTATTATACGGAATGAGATAACGCGGTGGAACGAGAAAGGACTTTGAAACGCGCTTCTGAACGATCTCAGGTAAGGGACAGAGAAAGAGAGAGAGAGAGAGAGAGAGAGAGAGAGAGAGATAGAGAGGGAGAGGGAGAGGGAGAGAAGCGAAAAGAAGGGAGAGAAGTCCTCATCGCGCACTTCCCATGTTAATATCCGGTTATGCGTAAGGTATGGAGGCGTACCGGCGACCGTTTGCATGGAAACTAAGGCATTATAGCCGGACCACCGGAGTCGAAAACCACTCGTCGGTACGGTCCTGTTTGCCGACACCTCGCCGGACTCGAATATGCGCTTCCACGGACCGCCTATCTCGTTTTATCGGATGCAACACCCAAAAGGTCTCTCCCACCTCGTCCTCTCGTTTCGCGCGAACGGCGACATTTTCAGTACGCGAGCGTCAGTCTTTCGATTACCCGCTGATATATACGAACGTCTTCCTCCTTCCTGTCGCGATGAAATTTTTTTCCCTTCCTCATTTCGATATCGATGTACGAGGAGAGCTGTACAATGCCAATTAATTATGGAGGAACGTGGATTTCTACCGTTGGGAAAAATCGAAAGTCATTCGTTTTCGGAAATCAGAAAGTCGTAGGTGTACCATTTAGATGAGTAATCTGGTCTGCTTTCGTGAACGATAAATAATTGACGAAAGTAGGACGTCGTAAGTCTTTTTTTTCATATTTTCGATATAGAAACTACTATTTTTTTTATACGGGATTCATATTTTTTCATACCAGCTGTCGCCAAAGTTCAGAGCTGTAGTAACGAAAATAACGAGTGAAAAATTTACCATCTTTTGCGTCGTGCTCGATCATTTTACGATCGCATGGAAAGTAAATATCGCTCGTGGGATATCATAAGGACGCGATAACAATGAATATTATTCGATCGGTTTTGCATAAACTCGAGTTTCAGTTTCTTCCTTAATTTGGATTAATTTACTATGATAACCAAAGGGCGATAACGCTCGCAGTAAAAGCCAGACGTAAAATATCGAAATGTCGAGTTTAGAAATTTTATCTCCCGATATCGCGAGATGATCCAGAAATTTTACTGCCGCTTTCTGGCCATTGCCCAAAAGCTCACGAGTTTTTATGGATAAAACAATATAACATTTGAACCGCGTGGCGTATATTACGGATCGTCGGCGCGCGAAAAGAAGCTCGGCGAGGAGTCGCGCTCCTTTACGGTTACTTTACGATCCACGAAATGTCTCGCGTGCGCGCTCGCGGTAAACGAATTTAAAAAATTCTGTCTCTCGCTCTCACCGGATCGCTTGTATTTCGCGTTCGGCGCGAAGGCCGATTTTATAGGCTGATCCTCACGGAAAAATCGTCGAACGGGCTCGTTAAACGTAGCGTATCCCGGCGAAATCTGTCGATATCGGTTATCGACGCACGGGGGCGGCGTCCAATCGATATTTCCCGTCCAATCGTAAAATCCTCGCTCATCTAAGAATATAACCGCGAAAATTCCAAATTAGACGCGCGGATTTTTCGCGCAGAAAAAAAAATCCCGCTCCCCGGTGCGAAACATCTCATTCGAGTGGGCAAATAGAGCTCGGCTGTTGATCGAAGAATTTAGCGCGAGCTCGCGGACGTCGCGAGACCAAAGGGACTCACCGGCGCGAAACGGAACCAGAGTAAACGCTCTCAGGGCTCTCGTGAATATTCATGTCCGCTCGGAGCGCATCGATCCGAAATGGTTATAGCGCTGCGCGCGAAACGAATTAACGTTTATGTAGCGAACGGGTAGCCCGTGTAAATTTGCATTGATGGCTGCCACGCTCGTTCGTATAGATATACGCGCTCGGTCACTTCGCACCTCGATCTTTGCGCAAGAGCACGGAGAGGGCGTTATTTATTCCCGATAAGAGCTCGCGACGCGTGCATGGCTCGCTTTATGGCGGAAAATTAGCGTGGGTCACACCCGAATGCCTCGAGCTCACTTCTCCACTTAGTGCCCCGGCTGCATTCAGAGATCTCGTCTTGTTCGTTTTGGGGTTGACGGGAGAGCTACCCGTCTCTCTTTTCTTCCTCCGCGCTCTCGTCGTTTTTTCGCCGTTTCGACGGGCACGCCTTCCTTAGCGTCCCTTTAGCACCTTTCGACCCGTTTTCAAGTGCCCGGGGAACAGAAAAAAAAAAAAACAAAAAAAAGAACGCGCGCCTCCTCGAAAAATGACGCGTCCGAGGAGCGTCGTCCGGCTTATTCAGACCGGTTAATGGCACTTTAAACGTTACTCTCCTGGCGCCGATTTGCTGCGAGTTTCTCTCTCTCCATCTCCTCCCTCTATCTCCCTCGGCGCGCACGCCAACGCGAGTTTGCTTTGGAAAATGGACCTCTTCATGCGACTCGTTCTTCCTCGTTCCGCGCTAACCGCACTACTGTTAACTCCTTCAATTCGCTTCGTTCTTTTACCTTCTGTTTTTGGTATTTGTTTAAGGGGCAAGAGAAAGTACAACTTCCAGAGACTTCAAATTGCTAATTATTTTTTACAAGTCCAAAAGTATCGAAATTTTATGATTTTTATGCGAGATAACTGAAAATCTGAGTACGCTATAAATAAAAATTCCTGAATGTACACTCAATTGTATTTATTTGTATGTGTAGATAAGATATGGATATTAAATTTATTTAAACTAATATTTAAATACTTCAAACGATAATCAACTTTGTCAAGTTGAATATGTTTTTCTACATTTTGAAAGAAATATTAAATTGCTTCAGCAAGTTGTTATTCTCAGTGCATAAAAAGTTCTATCGTAGTGTCATCTTGTAAAAATATTTCTTTAATGGTAAACTTTATTAGGATGAGTTATTAAACCGAAGGGTCAGTGAATTATTATACTCGAAAGACTTCGTTAAATCTTAGCGGTGGCTCGATTGGCAACAAGTGATTTAATAATCGCTTTATTATGCCCGCTAATTACCACCCAGAGTATATTATCCTCCCCGGGAAAATTCGAACAATTTTTCACCGAACATGTTCGCAGCAACGTCCCGCGCGACTGAGTTACAACGACCGGCGCTTAACCCCTGACACAGCGGACAATAGCGAGACGGTACCCCGTAATTGTTATTTTAATAAGCTAATTCTTGTCGTGCTCGAACGTCGCGAGAAGGGCTGCGATGAAAAACGAGAGAGAAAAATTTTATACGAAAGAGCGGAGAGGAGTTTCGAAGAGAGGGAAAGTGAGTGGGACGGAAGGAAAAGCACGAGAAGAAAGGAGAGGGAGAGAGAGTCGAATGAGAGAGCAGGCAATAAAAGGGAGTGAAGTGGTAACGCGAGTGCTGGACGGTAGCGAAAGTGAACGACTCTCCGGAGGGGTACCGACCTCATCGACGTCCGCGTCGGACTTCTCAGCGAGATTAACGGCCGTACTTCCGAAGGGCCCTTCGACGATTTACCCGCAATAAACGTAGGCGCGTTTCGCGACGAGATTTGCCTCTCTCCTCTTCTTTTCCGCGAAACTATTCCATCTCGCGCTCAATATTCACGGGGTCGAATTCGCGCCACCTTATCGCATTCATCACACGGGCACTTCATTGTACGAGCGCCCTTCGAGGTTGATCAGCTTCTCCGGGTAGAGAGAGATTTTCTCGGAAATGCATAACTCGTCGTCTAAAATAGATAACTAAATTCGATCGATTCTTCGCACCGAGTCGAAAAAGTTTTCACGAAAATGGCGAATGATAAATCGTCGATAATTGTGCGATATTGTGATCGTAATCGGCGTTATTACCGGTACCTCTGGTGCTCCTTCTGACGGCACAATTCGCGTTCGATCTCGCGCGATGCGTTTAACGTCTGAAGTTGTCGCGGATCGGTGGCGCGGATGATTAACGACTATTCGCGCAGACGATCGGGAACGAAAACTGAGACTCGACGAAATCATTAGAGGGAAAGGAGAGGAGGCAAGATACTTCTATCGAGCAGCTCGGGGGAAAAAAATTCACTACTCGGCGCGATAAATCATCCTCGTTGGTAAAAAACAATCGTGACATTTTGAATCTGCGTTAAATTTTATCAAGTCGATCAATTTTCGATTCGAATTACAAGCAGCGTTGCGAAAAATCGTATCCTTCGCGATCACATTTATCTTTTTTCGCCGCTTCTATTCGTTGCAGAGGCGCTTTTATTTCGCGTCCGTTGCACAATGTGAAAGGACAGTACGCACCTATCGGCTTTATAAGGTTTTCCGTTTCTTATTATTCTTCTCCAAGTACGTAACGCACAAGCCGTATGTAAAACGAACAACGAACCGGTAGAGTGGACGCACGCAGAGAGCCCATTGTCGAATTCGAACTGCGGAAAATGTCGGAGAGACTGTTGGGGCTTATATGGAAATGCGGTGAGTTACCGAAGCGAGTGTTTTTCAGACGATTCCGATCGCCGATGAAGAGGTTATTTGCTAAAAGCGCATAGTCATGCACAAGCGATATTACGTAACGAATTAAATGTTAATCGTGTTGTAATGAAAAGTTCAGTTGTTTTCTGTTTCAGAAATACTAACGTGTGCAGTTCCATCAGCGAATTCTTGTCACTCGATCGGCAACTTTTTCGAATACGCCCTGATAATGGAATTTTTCGTTCGCGACTAACAAAATAAGAAAGTATTAGCTCGCCCTTCGGATGCTCATTCAGAAAAATAAGGAAGATTCATTTTATCTATACTACGTTTATTCGTAGATTCTCGATTATGGCTCAACACGCGGTTGGTATTAACTATCGATTCCCAATAAATCCGGAAGAAACGAGAGGCAATCACGCGAAATCCCCGAAGGATGCTCGATCGACTCGACGGTCGGGCTCTCTTTGAGCCCCGGCACCTATCGTCGTCCTCATTGTTGCTCGGCGTGCTTTATTATCCTAATGCAACGAGCCGAGATAAGACGAAGAAAAGTGCGGATAATGAGGTAACAGTAATTTTTCTCTCGCACCCCTTCCTACCTTCTCAGTTGCGAAATATACCGGCGTCAACGGCCAATAGAATTCTCGCGTAACTCATTTTGCGATGACAAAAAAATCGCGAGATATCTCCCTACTACTGGCTCGCTCTTGCGTGTTATAATATACGTTCAAATCCGCTATTCTCCAATTACGGCCCTTCTTCGTTTCCATGCTTATACAGTATGCGTCGTTCGCTGTACGCGGGGTCGAAGGTCGTTACCTCGCGCGAGGAGCTCAGAAGGAGGAGGAAGAAGAAAGGGTAAGGAGGAGAGAGAGAGAGAGAGAGAGAGAGAGAGAGAGGAGAAAAATCGCTTATAGGTTGAATGGGCGTGGTTCGTATTTGAAGTAAAATCGAACCTCCACCCTCTTTTATAATAACCGTCTTGATATTTCGATGAATCACGAGAGTCGACTTAATTACGATTCTGTACTTTCAGGTGTCGTAAAACGTTTCAAATATTCTAGTATCGTTTTGAGATCGTTAACAATTCAAGAATGGAGTTTCCAAATAATGTTTTTTTGTTAAACGTTATATTCATAATTCAGCATGTCTTCGTAGTATTCGAGATATAGGAAAGCGAGAAGAAGAGAGAGAGAGAGAGAGAGAGAGATAGCATCGATGCGTAGGCATATAGCCGTAATTTATGAATAATAGGTTTTTCATCGCGCGTAACAAGGGGTGAGGATGCTCGTGGAGGCACGTTCGTTCATTCGCGTGCGTGAAAATAACGCGTATAGCGCAGCCGAGAAACTCGAGAGGAAACATCGACGCGTGCGCAGTCGTAAAGACCCGCATTGCTGATTGACGCGCACCTATAACGATTCGCGCTACGGGAATTCCTTGAGAGCATTGCGCTCGGCTCATTTCATAGTCAAACCCAGATGAATAAAGTGAAATTGTTCTAAATGGAACAACTGTAATACATCGAGTATACAACATTAACCCCTTAACAGTGCGAAGGAAATCATCTTCTTCCTTCCGTAGTGTGCGAAGAAAAATTTTCTACGAATCTAATGAAAACTTGTATAAGAGCATATTCAAAGCTACCATTCACGAATAAATCATTAAAAATACAGAAAAATATTTCTTGATTTTTTTATTTGAAAAATGGAAATTTAAATTTAGAATCTCGAGCCTACATGTGGTACATTGTGGTATACGTACAGGATATTTCATAACGAACGTTCACCCTTCGAAATTTAGATAGAGTTTCAAAAAAAAAATAAAAATGAAAAAAAAATGAGAAAAAAAATTTTATGAATAAAAAAAAATTAAAAAAAATATGGAATGTATTTTGGCAACCTCCTCGTGGTACATTGTGGGGTCGTGATTCATTTTATCATCGAATAATTTCACCAGCTAATGCCAAATAAAATCTTTCTGAAGTACAAAAAAAATCATTTCGGTTTTAAAACTATGCTCAATTTTGCGTTTTTAACATTGGATTACTGATAAGCAATCTCAAAAATACGAGCATACAAATTTTGGTCCGATTATAAATATCAGAACACAATTTGTCAACTCGTGTGCATATAAGCATCATCCACACTACGGGATAGTTATTTCCATGTGCATATATGCATCATACACTGTTAAGGGGTTAAAATAATTAGACACTACGCGTGGAAGATGAACAAAGTTTAAAGTCATTTTCTCGTGTTTCACCAATCATCAACATATATAGCCGTAAACATTTACGAACGTGCTTGAACTTACACATCTTATCGGTCAACTGTTACGCAGTTCGTTGCGCGACAAACGCATTCTACGTGCCACGCTGATAATTTGTTTTCTCGATAATAATACCGAGGTATGTATTTTTTTTCGCTTCTCGCCTCGCCGGACTAAGCAGCCGTGTTATCGAAGGCGTGGAATAATACAAATCGACGTCGGCGCCGAAGAAAGAATCGCCTATAGATAGGAGCTTAGAAATCATTCTTGGAGTCACGGAGAAGAACGAGACGATAAGTGGAAAGCGAGAGTATTCTTAGTTCTACTCATTATTTATTACACGCGTAGTACTATTCAGAAGGTTTACACTCGAATACAACGTTCCGCTAAATCCACAAATACGAGAATCGTTTTCCTGTCTTATTTCTGAAAATCGTACAAATTTTTTGAGTAGAGGGGTAATTCCAGCTGATACGATGCGAGAAGGTGATTTGCGTTCGTGATCGAAACCGGGTTGAACTTTCGGCGAGCATGACGATAAGAGTTTTGCACGCGTCGAATCGGAAACAATTAAAGCTCGGTCGACGCGCGAGTTTCGGAACTTATCGTTGCCCATCTCGGTCTCGAGTGACGTGCGTTGGACGTCCATCGCTAATTTAATAAAAGCCCGCGTCGAAAGGACCGAGAGCAAAATGAGATGAGAAATATATAGTAACGTCGGCACCTTTCAGCCCGAGAACTCGTATCGATGACCAATTCAGATACAATCTTGGAACTCTCTCGCTATGCAGCCTTGAAACACCTGCCTGATTTTGACAACGATCGTCCTCTCACTTTGTTATTCTCTCTATGAGATACCCAAAACGTGGGCGCGTTGTTTTCGAATCGAGACACGATTCGCGAGAAGCCGAACCGTTCTATGTCGAGTACGCAAATAAATAGTTATTTACGTTCGAGCACCATCCGACCATATTTAGCGGATTTGTTTATAATGTGATGAATCGCGAAACCCCATACAATTCGAATTGATTTCACGGTTCGAAATAGCAGAAATTATCGTCGAGCGAGTAATAAAATTGATCTCTGAGGGAGAGGGGCGTGAAAAAACGAAAGAGTGGAAAAGAAAGCGAACGAGTAGAAGAATATAAAAATAAACGACTGAGATCTCGTCACCGAGTCGTCACCGCGGGTGGGAATTCTCTTTAGTGTTTTCTCGGCAAGGCGAGAGAGACGGGGAACGAGAGAATCGTTCTTGCGTATCCGCGCTCGCGAATATTCTTCCGCGTTTTAGACCGCTATAGTCGCGACCTCGGACCTCTTTTACGCGACTACGTCTCTCTCCCTCGTATCGACGATCTCGGCTCGTTTATTATCTCCACCCGCTGGCGCGTTTTATACACCGAGGATAGCGCGCGCTCGTAATTAGCCACGTAATTCGTAGCCCTGAAATTGCGTATCAGGAATATTAACTTCACTTTTAATTGCAATCGTCGTCTTGTTTATCGCCCGCGAGCAGCAATAACGACTCGAGAACTGCCGTTTTCCTCGACTTGCCGAAATTGAAAAATTTCGACGTTACGCAGGCTACTTTGTAAGAACTAGAGAGAGAGAGAGAGAGAGAGAGAGAGAGAGAGGAAGAACGGAAATCAATCCTCGTTTTCTCATTAGACGACGATGAAAGGGAAACAATCTCGCGGATGGACGCGCGAGTTTTATAGCTTCGACGTATCGTAATCACGATTTCATCCGTTCACGGTTTGACAAGTTAACGGCATCTATCGACCACCGTACCCGAGAATCGCGTCAAATGAAACGAGCGATCGACGCTGCTCGCATTGTACTCCCGGTACAATGCACGACTGATATTTAAACTTACACTGAAAAAAAAGTATTTTTTTACCTAGAATATTTCTCCTTATGGTAAAAATAAAAGTATTCTCATTTTAACAATACCAAAATATACTATCCATAAGAATAAATTTATTGATTTTTAAAAAATTTGGTAGATATTGTTGTTATTAAAATACTAAAATCAATATGGCCGACTTAACCTCGCTTTGTCAACACGGATCAAAACGAACCATGAATTTGAAATAATAACAAGTAATATAATATATTGGCACGAAACTCTACCGAGTTTCTTGATATATTTTTTATTTAATTCCATTTCTGATTCATATATTAATTTCATTTATTATCCATTATTCATGTTATAAATACAGTGGATGCGACAAAGAGTTTAGTTTTGGTCCCGCTAAAAATCTAGGTATTTTGAAGGGTAAAATACTACAATATTTTTAAATCTAAAATATTTAAGTAAAAGTATACTGCGAACAAGAATACTTGGATAAAAAATATTCTGTATTCTGAGTAGAAAAATACTTTTTTTTCGGTGTATTTTTAATTTATATTGAAATTGTTTGCATGGAAAGAGACCAAAAACGATTATTCCAAACCTATTCAGTCTCGTTGGCAAAATGGCTGGAAGACCTTCGTTGGTGCGGTTTGATTTCGCTATCGAGTGAACCTTGACGGTGGTGACCCGCAGCGATGCAACGCACGCGCGGGAGACGATCGCGTTCGAGCGCATCTGCCGGCAGCTGGCGAGAACGATGAAGCGGCATTCGCATTGTACCACTCGTATCGATATTTTTTAATCCACTCGCACGTCGAACTATCACCTGCGACTACGTCCAGTCGATTGCAGCTATCAAACCCCCGGTTTCTAATTTCATTCCAATTTCCTCGCCAGCCGCGACAAGCTCGATGAAAACCACCCATCGGAGCTGCGTTAGAAGAAAAACCGTGACCGAGCATAGAAGAAATACGGTATTGAGCCGTCGACGCGCGTGGTGTCCGATTGAATGAACCATCGGCCAAGATACACGAGTGTTTTCTTCGGTTTTTGTTGGCGCTTCGAAATTGATCATCGCGCGTCCAAAGAGCTCTCGACTGGCCATTATTAGACGTAGTAATGAGATTCTTCGAGTTATGTCCAGAGGCAAGAGTGGAGGGGGAGGCCCGGAGTTGACGTCGAACGTTCCTCCACTCCCACCGACCGCGTTCCCTTGTCAACCTAATCGCTCTACCAGCTCATCTTTGGATGAGTAATTCAGTCGGGGTGGGGAACTATTGAGAATTTGTTATTACACAGCATATGTTCAGCACTTTGAGCCAAGCTTTTCCAGAAGAGAAAGATAACACGAAAGAACAATAATAATAAACACTTTGGAGTATACAAGACTCGATGTATCGCCATTAACGGCGCGGCGCGATCAGCGACGATAAACAAAACAAAGCAGAGTTAGAGAGAGAAAAAAAGACGAAAAAGACTCACCGACGATAAAGACGTTCGCGTGTACGGCGGATAATTGGATGACGGGCAGAAGTGAAGGGGATCGAATCGGAGGTCTCGTTAATACTCGCACGCTCCATGCGCAGTTTTTGTTTTACGCGACTTGCGAAATAATCGCTCCTCGCATCGTCCTTAATACGCGTCGGGTATTATCGATTTTCCGCGTGCGCGCGTTTACGTATAAAATCGTATGAACGTACACAGCCGAGAGCTCGGAATAAATTTGCCTGATGCGCGGCCGTCATTGAGGATGATCTAGTCATTGTTATAAATATGCTCGTGAGCAATATATATTATAGCCTTGTAGATGTTCGGTCTGTCATTTTGCGCGCGCGTTCACTTTTTTCTTGCGGTATAACGCGTTGACCGATTCATTTATTGCACCACCCCTTTTTTTTCATCTGTTGGCAAAAGTGAGTCGAGAATGTAGTCCGACGGCTATAATTTTAATTTACAATGTCGATTAGAAATAAAAAATTGATTTGACTCTTTTTGTTGAACGATTTAAAAGAAATTTTAGAGAGAAATAACCTCGGTTTAATAAACATCAATCTCTGCTAAAAAATTTAAATTCGAATAAAGTTAATGTTCGATCCAAATGCATCGTCAGAAATTTTTAAGGAAAATTGAAGAATTTAATTAAACAAATTTTTTCGTATATTCGATTCCGCGATTATTAAAAACTGGATCTGAATAGAGTTATTTGAATTGCATACGTCGTAGATGCAACTCTATACTCGTTATTTGCGATCCCGAGACAGGTGAGTCTGTTTTTTCAACTCGTTATTATAATTTTTTCGCAAAGACGATCTCGCTATGACGGTGAGTTGAATGAGCGCACAACGATGATGGTGAGTTGTTGGTGGGGGCGTTTGCCGATTGGTCGACACGATCTTCGTCGCAGCCAGTGACGAGAATGGAGGCCATGCGTGTACCCACTCCCACCGCGCCTAGCTCGCATCTCGTCGCGCCTTTTCCTAGCTCGGCTCTAGCCATGTTCTAGCCAAACCGCGCAAACTATTCTCGCCACACCGTGGATGGATAATATCGGGCTTATTCCCTCCACGCACGACAATGTTTCATTACGGATGCCACGGTAAAACACGACTCGGGGAATAAAATTTCTTTTTTTTTTTTTTCTTTTTATTTAAGCCATTAAGACCAAAGGTCCATTAGGCACCAATACATAAATGTAAGACAGTCCTTACAACAAAACATGATAAGGCAATAACAAAATTCGCACGAGCCGCAATACCAGCACTGTAAATGCCTGTGAGGTACACACTAGTCACACCGAAAGACCACAGTTGTTCAAAAAAGCAATTAGACACAGGCACGCAGAAACATTTGGTTTGGCTACTAAACTTTCGACGTTTAGCGGCAAGAATATTTTGTGTCTCCTAAGTTCCCGCACCAACCTTGATCTTTGTTCATCGTATAAAGGACACTGCCAAACGATATGGTTAATATACTGAACCTCGGCTCCGCAGCGGCAGCCAGGATCGTTAACGATTTGCATCCTGTGTAGCGAGGCTCCTAGGTTGTAATGATTGGCACGAATGCGGTTGATCGTAACAATTTCTTTTCTCGAGAGCTTCATTCCAAAAAACCAAGGTTTGTTTCGCTTTCTGTAGTAATGTTTGAAGTACAGCTGGCCAGTTACATGACTGGAATGGGAGAGGGGAACAAAAATGAATAAACTTTTTGATTCTTCACACCGATTTAATTAACATTTTCTTTCATCCTTTTCCGACACCGATGCTTTTGTACTTTTATCTTGCGATATACCTTCGCATATCTTACTTTTCTCTCTCTCGTTCTTTCTCACACGGGACGTATGCATTCACCTCTTACAGGTCGCGGGCAGCTCACGCCGTTAATTATCCGTATGTGCGCGCGCGCGACCAGTTTTAAGGATCACCGGTACGCTCGAGGCCTCGGTGGTACAGGGGCGCGAAAGCATTCACAACATTCGCGTAGACGCAGCTCGCCTCATTAGACTTGGCGCTGAAAAATCGTAGGACTATAAATCGCGTTTGGAGCTGAACTTTTCTTTCGATAAAATCATTTTTCCTCGCGAGAGATTTTTACATTTTTCGTGATCCCTCGACGCGGCGAAGATTTCTCTCTTCATAAACGCGTTCTGCCGCCGCGGGTATCTCTCGCGCCGCTGCCTCGGGATTTCGTAATGGCCGCGCTAAGGGTGTAATATCTCTATTAATAAAGTTACCGCGCTGGCCTGGGGTACTTGTTTCGCTCGCGGCTCGCGTAATTCACGGGCTTGAAGAACCGCGCAGTCGTGGCAATAAAGCATTTGTTAACGTCGTACTAACAAATTTACATCGGTTCGAACGCTTTGTAGAAATTAATTAAACTATTAAACTGCGATAAAAATTGTCGTAATGCTGTGCGCTATTATTACAACCCTCGGATCGACTTTACAGGCTAGCTAGGGGCGCGTTCGGAGAAACCCACCCGAGAACTATTTTATGTAGCGGATCGGTGAAAACATTTTAGCGATATTCTTGCGATAATTTTGTAGTCGCTTTTTCTCTAATCGTATATTGTCAAGTGGAACGGAAGGAAATCGATTTCGAACGTTATGAGAATATAGGAACAAGCGCAGGTTCGTGACCGTTTCTTTAGCGGGGGACTAATTGAAATAACGTTTTTAGTTGTACGCGGGCATAGGAAAAGAGGATAAATACACCGCCCTTCTTGCGCGACCGCACGAGAGACGACGATAATAACTGCATTTGCACGGTAATGGACTAGACCGCGCGCGCGAATTCTCTCCTCCTCGTTTTTCCCTTTCTTTTTACCATCCCCGCTCGGCTTGGGAGGTAGTGGAAAAAAAAAATGGAACCGCGAGAGCTCGTTCGTAGATATATTAGCGAGTTTTGCCTTTCGCGCCTGAGCATATTCCTCGTTATTAAATATATATTCATTACGTGCGGCTTCGGTAATTATCCGGCTAACTAACTGTAAGCCGTGCACTTCGCGCATGTTACGTAAATTGTTTTTCTTTCCGTCTTCGTTAATCGTACATTTCCATTTTAATTTCGCGACTGAGCGAGGAAAGTATTGCGATATATACGGGCCGAGTCTCGCGATATAGGCAGAACTCGAGCCGTAATTACTATTATGCGCGAGGGATAGTACACGAAAGGAGTTTTTACGAATGTCGAACGAGGTAAATCGAGCCGACGCTTTCGTATATCGGCATCGAAAAATTTATATACGACTCTCTCCTACGTGCGGCCGTACGTATACGCACGCGTCGAGCTCGTGAGAAGAATTTTCAGAGGGACGCGCGACAAAACGAATTACTCGAGGCGACACGCGCGAATCGCGACTATTCACGGGCCTGAAACCGGAGTTCGCGTTTACGGCTCGACTTTGCGGAGTGCGACTTCGCGATATCTCTCGAAAACAAAACAAAAAAAGCGAAGTTGTCAGAAACGAATCTATACACGTACGGAAAAATTGAACGTCATCCGAGAAAAGAGAAGGAGGCGGAGAGAAACGAGAAGGGATAAAGAAGGTAAATGGCGAGAAGGTCGGAGAGGGGGAGGGTTGGGGGCGAAGAGCAGAAAGATAAAAAGAGGATGGAAGAGGCAAACGACGACGGTGGCCGCGTGCGTGAACGCATCTCGCTCTTGGCCCATTAGGAGGGTATTTCACGGCGCGTCACGTTTTATGCCGGCCACGTGACCACGCGTGACACTGCCGAGTTGAGCCGGTGCCGGGTCGAAGGTCAGCCGCGAGTCGCATCGAAACGCCCC
>NCVS01000776.1:94293-112670 GCA_003055095.1 Goniozus legneri
AGTACCAGAGTTGAAAGATTTGTATGTATCTGAAGTTTCCATCGTTGGAGTCCAACGATATTTAGAAAAAATTTTTTCTCGCAAAACAAGTTCGCATATCTTTTTAAAATACTCTTAAACAACGGAAAAACACATTTATGAAACCATTTTTGAACAAAATTTTTAACACGGCTATTCGTGTCCAACTTGGTCAAAAATTACCAACTTGGTCAAAAATGGCCAAATGGTAAAAAATTATTTCATAAATGTGTTTTTCCGTTGTTTAAGAGTATTTTAAGAAGATATGTGAACTTGTTTTGCGAAAAAAAGTTTTTTCGAAATATCGTTGTACTCCAACGATGGAAACTTCAGATACATAGATTTGTTTGGTATTTATGAAATCGGTATGTATTTTACACTCCATTGTTAAATTGAATTTTAATCGCGATTTGCACCAATGAGACCATATTTGGTCGGAGTAAAAACAATAATAAAAAAGAAATAAACACAACAACAGCAATGACGATAATAATTGTTCGTAACGACGGACAATAACAGTTTTATTGTTCGCGGATGTGCATTCGTTGTATTTGACGACGCGAGAAAATTTCATCTCTTTTTCATTACCGATGAACTCGTTCTGGCTCCGTTATAATTGAGAATGATCGACGTTGGCTATCATCGCGACGACTTTTATTCGCTGACACGGGGGGTACTCGAGAGACTGTATCCCGATCTGGTTGAACTTTCCCCAAGTTTTTAATGGGCGATCGGTCGAGGGAGGGACAGTGTGTCGCAGCGGGGTCGTTCGCGTCGCTCGTTTAACGACTCATTTGCGTCTCGCGCACGATTTTACGATCCCACTGATCGATCATTTTATTTAACTTTTATTCTTCTTATAAACCTTCTTTTCTCTTTTTATTATTGGTTGTTCGCCCTTGCCCCTCGTTTCGTTCTCACGCGAGCGCAGGTGTCCCCGTTCCTCTTGGCCCGTATCGCACGAAATCTCGTCTCGAATCTACGCGTACCCCGGGAATACTCGAGTTCTCGGATTACGAAGGCCCTTCGAGTAGCGCTCGGGGCAGAGTTATGCTACCGCGGGAATTCGGGAGCGTTCGCGTTACGATCCGTGCGGAAGATAATCGACGATTTAATGGTGAAGTACGGGGTTTTTTGAAAAAAAAAAACCCCCCCGAGCGACTGCGTTTAATTGAATATGCCGAGTCATTCCACGGATTCTCATTCGCGCGAAACACCGAGAAGAGAATTGAAATCCATTTGGAATTTGGCTAAATCTGAGGTGTCAAAGTTAAATCTCAATGCCGGGTCTTTATTTCAGTCGAATAACAAGATTTTACACAGAGAAAAATAAATCGACCTGGACCACTTTAGAGTTAAAGTAGTCATTTTAATGTAGAGAATACTTTAAATCTAGTGATCTTTACTCTTTTTTTTTCTTTCTATTTACCAAATAAATAAGTTTACTGGGTTTCAATGAATTTACTTTACTTAAAGTAAATTTCTCTTTACATAACGTGAACTTTGCTTTAATCGATGTTAGGACTTACATGAATAGTAAAAATCACTTTGAATTCAAGTAATATCTGCCAAATTCTTCAACTTGAATAATAAAGTAATTGTTACTTTAAATTAAGTTTGTCCAAATACGAACCTTAAATTACGGTAAAGAAGTACTTTAATGTGGTATAATTTACCATTTATTTTTCTGCGTGTACGTCTCGACTTAATACGAGACACACATATACTGTCGTGTTATTTCGAGTGGCGGAAACGAAGATGTGTCTCTCGCACGGCGGAAATATTCCAAATGAACGGACAGTGACGCGAGAGGACGCTCGGTATTTTCTTAATCGTCGGGGTATTCCGCGTCGATACCGTCGGGCAACGCAAAGCCACGTCTTATCTTTACTGCCCGCCAGAAACTGACGAGTCTCATCTAGCCACTAGCAATTCGACTCACCGCGAGTACGACAATTTTACAATTTGCCATGCGGGAGTGCTACAGGTTTATAGTACTCGACATTTTTTTCCTCTCCTTACAAGCTCCGCGACTTTACGATTGCGCTAACGCGCGCGGCTAGTTTCCCCCGTGTTCGGTTTTATCGTTCATTTCCGCGGGACTCTTAGATTTTTAATTAATCGATATCGACTCCTTCGATAACCCGCCTGCTAGGAAAGATCGTTCGGAAAGTTTTCAAGCTTCGTTCACCACCTGATCAACATTTTATTGATATTTGGTTAATTTTTTTCCCGGAGACTAGCCGTTCGTTTTTATAATTGCGATACAAATCTTACGAGCTGCGGACCGTTACTAGGGGAAAAAAATATTTTGAATTGACGTCCTCGAAATATATTTTAAACGATTACCTAACAAGTTTGAATTTCGATCCTTTTATATTGTCCGACTCGGCAGCAGTTCAGGACTTCGTATTTCAGTAGTAACTGTACCGTAAGGTCAGACGAATATCTACGGCAACGGCATAAAATCAGCTCGAATAAAAACACCTCGCGTAGTCTCGCGCGAAAATACTGTGCGCAACGAGGAATGGGTGCGCCGGTTGCGATCCATTAGAGAGAAAAAATGGCGAGAAAGAGAGAAGAAAAGGACGTTAAAAAGGCCCGGGGCATAAAATCGGCCGTCGTATAAATTTCAATCGGAATCGTAAACGTCGTCGCGACGAAACACGAAGGAACAGTTTGATCGATAGGTCGTCAAGGTCGAGAGGTAGCGTATATAACGGTGGATACACGCGTGCGAGAGCGCGCATTTGCCTCGAGCGCTCGCGCCGCGCGCGCGAAATCGCGCGGGTTTCACGTTTTTCGTGCTTTACGGATGTTTTCGCGCGCGTACTCGCAAACACTGTGTAAATAAGCGATGAATGATGCTCAGTTATAAATAACACTCCTTTTCATTGACGCTTTTATGGGGATTAAAACTCGAGACCGAGATAGTGCCCGTACAACAATTAATATTTCCGCAGGTGTGTACCGTAGACACAGTTTACAATGAGAAGTATTTTCCGCGAGCGTAAAGTATGTTTTATTATGGTCGTTAACGTTGCCGCTTAAGCCGAGAATTTGAGCGTTTAAGTATTGAACCGACAATTGATTTCGCATTTTTCGAGTCGGAATCGCGCGTAGGTATCGTTAAAAGTATTACCGTGGGGGTAAAAATTCGACGATGGAATTTCCATTGTGGGAAACGGGGGTCGTTTTTATTTCTTAATCGGCGTTCTTCGCTCTTTGACGAATCGGAGCCGGAGAACTCTCGTTCGGGAGCTGCCTGCGAGACGCTAACGATCGCGCGACGCGATACAAATGGCGATATTAACAATCTCATCTAGCTCATCGTGGGAGTCGGTCGAAGGTGAAACGCTCGCTCATTGACCGTGCGCTGGTAATTAAGATCTTAATTAGGTATTCACTCATGATTGCGCGCGAGCCAGCCGCGCCGGGCTCAACCCTTTCCAGTCATTCCGGTCTTTCAGCTTGTCCATTGACAACGAGCGCGAGCCTTCAACGGAACATCACGTTCAATTTGTATGCTCGACGTAAATCGAACCTAGATTGAGTTGTCGTCTCTGCGAAAATTATTTACAAGTGAATCGAGCGTGAAAAATTTGTTGGATCGACTATACGTTTATTTTGTCTTACTTGGCCTTCCTGGAAACATATTTTATTTATATATTATCGAATTCTGATGTTCTATATAATTCAAAATATTATCGTCTCGTTGCACTTATCGATAAATTACGAGTACCAAGTAAGAAAAGTTGGGTTTTCGAAATTCGAACGTAAAATGCGACACTGTGTGATACTTGAACCCAAAGAAAGAGCAATTAAAATATCTCGGGGATCTCTCTCTCGAGTGCCCTTACGCGTAGAATTCATAAGGTTGGCTTAATAAAAAAAGAAGCATGGAAGGTAGAAAAAAATGTAAGAACGAAATGTATATAAAATCGCTGCGGAATGCCAGCCGATGGTATCTGCACGACTTTTATACTTTCTTATGTCGACCACACTACGGCAACGGGGACGTTAGAATCCTCGCTCGTGCCTCGTAAGTAAACTAATACGAACGCGGTGTATCTACCTTCTCTCTCTCTCTCTCTCTCTCTCGCTCTTGTTTATTCGCCTGGTTTAGCGGTAATGCGATACTCGATCGCGAGATGAGATCGAGATCGCGTTCTTTTGTCACCCGAATTCCAGGAGGTCTCGCCGATCTCGTCGCGTCGAAATTTTTACTCTCGGGTGTTCCACCTTCTCACGCCGATTTTCGGCTTGACGAAGGGGGGGGGGGTCTGTTAAAAAACAAAACGAGGAGAAGGAATTTCCGCGCAAGAACCGTAATGGGATATAACTGTTTCGACGTCGTGAAATCTGTTATTGTTTATTAGGAATGGGCTTTTCTTTTGCGGTGGCGCACGCTCACGTACACGTCGATCGTTAATGGAGCCGCGAGAGCGAGAATTGGATGCTTGCTGGCTGGCTCGCGTGCGAACCTCACGTACGAACAATCGTGGTTCACGGCTCGCCTCGAGGCATCCTCCTTCTAATCGTCTCGTTGTCAAAATTCTTTGCTTCTTCCACCGACGCGAGCTTTGAGCTAGCCTCGAAAATTTGGACTCACAAAATTATTGATTACATAGTCAAAGAAGCTCACCAATTTTTTACGTATTTAATAGGTGCTGGTAACGATAGAGATGCGAAATAAGAGTTTTACGCCAAAACGAATAGTCCAGTTGCATTTATAAATATGTAAACTTCGTACGAATATATTCGATGAAAATTTTGATTCGCTATTTTCGGTTTTTACACGAGAGAGTATCCGGATGGTAATATAGCCTCGCTTCTCGATAATGCCCGTACCGAGAATAATAACGAGAGGGAAAGAGAAAGAGCGAGATTTTTCTATGCGATAGATCGACACCGGTATACGGCGTGTTCGATGCCGAGGGTTGCGCGTGGGCGCGCGAGCCGAGCTCTTTTGAGCCGTGCCGCGTGCGGCGGATTATCTCGCATTATCTCGCCCTATCGCCCATGATCCACAGATCTCACCCCGCGATACGATCGGTGCCCCGTCGCTCCATTACGATATTCCCGCACGCGGCGTCCAACGATTCCTTCGCGAGCCCAGGCCGATAGTCGTCCGCCTCCCGAGCTCGACCCAATTTTTCTCATTACTCAGATCCGACGTCTTCGATAATGCACTCGGTAAGGAGAATCTGTCTTCTGTCGATGGCGAAATTTCGTTTCTGATGATCGGGAGTTTACCAGAGAGAACCGATACGAAAAAATAGTATAACACTGATAATAATTTATAGTGCGTACGATGGGTGTTGTTATTACGATGTTTCATGTTGTAAATATAAAGAGTTTGAGAATATGGAACTTTTATAGACAAGATACCAAAAAATTCGAATATAAAGCCGAAGTGACTTGAATGAACCATATTTATCCGAAATCGAGCGATTTCGCGACAAAATCGCACGTTTCGTTATCGCTCGTAAAACTTTAACAGCGCGGCTAAAAACTCGATACTCGCTGTTCGCGATGATCTTGCTTCATCGAGCTCGATCTTATTCCAACGGCCAAGTTCGGTAAACGCCTTCGCGAGTGACGACAGTATCGACTATTTTCGTAGTGCTACAATTCAGGCTGGAGATGAATAGAATTCTGTAATTATTGAATTTGTGCCATAACGAGGTAAAACGGATTTCTCGCATTGAGATTCGATTGCGTTAGTTTTGGCTTCATTTGAAATTCAATTCGATGAGAAAGGTCAAATTGATGATTCACTTTGAAAAAGATATCTCTTCTCAATTTGTTACGCTAATCGCAACAAAGTGGGAATCAAATTCTTGCTTCTGGCGTATACTCTTCCTCCATACTCGTTCAATCTCGATGCGGTTCGAGTCCTTTGCTACTAAATCGTGCTTGATATACGAGGCTCGTGGTCTCTGCTAGACACGCCCCAAAAATCTCGAGCTGATCAGATAACGTTCATTGGCGCCACATTACTCGTCAAGCCATAAACTTTTGAGCGATGTTGCCCAGTGCGTTTATGTAATCAACTAAGAGACGATAAATAAGAAGAACACGAAAGATTTTTCCGTGTAAACGTAACTCCTTATCGGGATTAGAATTCTGGGATAAAAATCACACATTATTACACGAGCCATCTCGTCCAGCATCCCATGGATTCTTTCCAAAATTTTGAACGGAATTCAAAATATGTACGAGAATTTTAATTGAAGAAAATATAAAGTTCTGTCGTAAATATCACGCTGTTTCTAGAAATTCAAATACAAAGATATCAAATATCTCAATTAGAGGAGTTATCGAGACCTGGTGAAAGAATTACTTTATTTTTATAAAATGTCGATCAACTTTTTCGAATCCATTTATCGCTGATTCGTAAAATCAGCGTTACAATAGCGTATAAGCAATCGTAAATATATGCAAATTATTTTTTAAATTTAAATTATAGACGGAATCTAACAAAATCTGAATTTTACGTCGATCCATCGACAAACCTCGAATAATCATATTCAAATTGGTAACGAACCGTACGATTCGCCTCCCTCAATCTTATCGCATCGCGTGGGTGCACGCGATGCCTACATCTAATGCAAAAGCATTGACATTCGCGCACGTTCGTGCACGTGATCGCGATAAAGAAGGTCGAGGGAGGGGGAGGACGGGACGAGGGGGCAACAGCAGCGCCGCCTTCTAAATACCGGTAATGGCGCTTAATATATCGCCGGAAGATAACAATCGTCGGGGAGAGTTAGCGGCGAGATTACGCGCCTACGTACTTTAATGATTTTTTTCTTCTTACTTTATCTCACGGCTCGGAACGTGTAAGTTCGCCTCCGGTGTGTTACGAGCCGCAAGTTTGGGAAAAAAAGCTTCCTACCTGAGGTAACTCCGAGACCCCCTTCGGCCGAACTCTCTGCGCTACTCTCCTCGTTCGCGTAGTATTTTTTTTTTTTTATTATATAATCCTATCGGATTATCTCGGCTGGATTCTGACCTTGACGTAGATTCCTTAGATGCCCAGATCGAAATTTTCGTAGCGAGTTCCGTAAATTCCTTGGCGCATGAGTTTCGAGTAATTTTCACTGATTCTGTTCGTCGATACTCGCTGGCTCGTCTGGATCGTCTATGACGTGAAAAGTTATTTCGATTTTTATCTTCTCGCGAAATTTCATTGGATCATGATAGCACGATGGAAATAAGAATCTCGATAAGTGAATTAATTATGTACAATTGGTATTCAATACACATATATTTGAGAGACAGAGTGCTGGAATCGAAATGCCAATAAGTGTCTCGCGATCGGATAAGAGCGTCGGCTAAACTAAAATATTACCTTTCACAATTAGACTGAATTTAGTTACGATAAACTTATGAAGACATAAATGTGCCGACTGAAATTTCGTCCATTTATAAATTAGCATATCGCCGAATGAAACGACCACTCGGTTTTAGGAAACGAGGGAAATTATCTCCAATTGGTGCACTCGTTTCTATTCAGATCGGTCGAAACTCAATCTCATTAGCAAAATCCGACGACGCGTTCTCGACCGAACGGAAGAGGTCGGTAACCTATGGCCGAGTCCCATCTTCTCTCTCATGGGCGGGAAAAGAGCCGCCGCTAAAGAGAAGGAGAAAAAATCGCGTCATTACAATCCTCAACACACTGTTTAACATGGGGAAATTATCACGGCAGTTTTTCCGGCCGGAGAGCGCGCAATTTTCGAGGCAGTAAAATCCTCGAGTTGGCGCGGCTTTTATAAGGATATTCCATTACCTCGGTCCGCGGCGGCGGCCGGTTTTCGCGGAATACCAGCGCGCGAGATCGCCGTATTAAGCGAATTCATGCGACACCCGCGGTCGTCATAAAAGACACCGGGGAGCGGCCGCGGGGGTAATAGCGCGAGAGCTCAGCCGTGTTACATCGGGAGTAGAGTATAAGCCACGGGACGCGTTTCTGCGGGTAGAGAAAAACGATGTAGAAAAAAAAAGGACGTTCGGAGAGACACCGGCGGGTTGATGATGATGACGGGTCGTGGGAGGTCAAGAGGCTGCGGGTTGACGGATAAACATAATGATTTAATGATCATTTGGTACGTCGAACGACACGAAAATTCTATGATTGTGTCGTCCTGGGAGAGACGTAATGACACACGGTACTCGCCAGGACGCGCCAGTTGACGATTATTGTCCCCTCGCTGAGCTCTCTTACGTCATATCCAACTTCTCACGCCCTCCGCGGCGAACCTAGCGGCCGATCCTTACCCTCGATGCGTATTTCTTTCGCAATCCGAATTGGAATATTTCACGCGAATACTTTCGAGCGAAGCTTTTCGTGTCCGATGTCGATTTTAATTTGAAGAAACAATTTGCGGGGTCGAGCAAACTCCGCGCTCAGAAAACTCGTAAATCCTGTCGAAGGAGTTAATACACCGGTTACATCTTACTCGCGGGCTCGTAACGTCAAACTCGATTTATCTCCCGTTAAATCGATCCTTTTCCCATTTTCATTTGACCGATTGGCTTGGCGCAAACAGAGTATCGGTTAACGGAGATTCTCACCCGGCGTATATACGCGCGTCATGCATGCGATATCGAGCCGTGCCCAATATAAATCAGATCGTATCGGCTCGCGCGAGAGCGCTTTGCCTATCTCGCTGCGAATCTCATCCCTGCGGAGCGTTCGACGCTCGTCGGGCAATTATCGCCGATATATCGGCGCAAAGAAAATGTCACCACGCGCTGGAGCCCCGAATCAAGATTGGCTCAACTGTTCGTTAAACCCAAAACATTTATCCCGAGTCGAAATTTAAAACTTGATTAGGACATTTCTAACGCGTTTTCTTTAATGTCGCTGGTTTGCCGATAATTTTAGACTTGTATTCTACTTTTTAATCTTAACAGAAAGTCTTCACGATTTAATTCTATCTTATTTATCTTATTTTGTCTTAAATTCGACTTTTAAGTACAGTTTTGGGTACTAAGTAAGACTTAGAAATCGAAATCAAGACAATTATTCTTGTTAACTAAGACATTAAAAACGAGAAACAAGCTTTAAATTTCGACTCGAGTTAGCCTCTTCTTCGAGGTGAAATTTTAAATCTGGGGCTCAAATTTGCAATACTTATTTGATTTTTTTATGATAAGCACCAATACCTAAAAATAGTAACTATTTACCTGTTCTAGCATCTCTTATCTCTACATCCAAGTTATCAAAAATCAGAGATTGATAAATTATCGTCGTTCAAACTGGAATTAAAATGTCAACTCGAACGAGAAATTTTGCTAAATTTGATTTTACTAACAACGGGGTGAGATACACGCTCGACGATTATATTAGATATCTCGTCATCCGTCACGAGTGTTCACTTTCCGATAAATAGCAGTTATCGATCGCGGATTACGAGCTCGTTGACAATGGGAAGGCTTCTCGAAATCCCGTCGACCTCTCGCCGAGGAGGCGATCGTTGAGCGACAGTCACGATGGTATTTACATATTCGAGCCTCGATCGAGTTCCAGCGTCTCAATCAATCGCTCTATTCGGTTCGTCATCGTAGCTGTTTGTCGCACCCAAATCGAAAAATAATAACAATCTTATCTAATTCATTTTATCATAATTTTATACGTCATTAGATACAAATGAGGTTTTTGCTAAATTATCGAAAAAGCCACGTGTTCCAAGTTGATTCCAGCTCGAGCTTGTAATCCTCTCGAGCATATCGCAAAGCCGTAATCTTGACGCGTTCGATCGCCGCCTCTAGCGGTACCGCGCATACAAACGATCGCATTAATTTACGACACGAGTTTGCGTTTCCGATTAGAAATCGATTAAACCTCGAGCCGAAAATTTAACGTTCGGCTGTTAATTCGCGTCTGATTGCCCATTCACGAGCGTTCCGCGCTTCGACGCGACGAAAAACGAGCCGACATAGTCGAGCGGAACAACAGCTAGAGGTAGCCCGTGCTCTCGTTCGTTAGAAAGTTCAGCTTTCACGAAATGAATAAATTCGCCAGCTGCCTCGTGGACGAGCGTTATAACGATCGGACGCGCGCGTGCCTCGGTAAAGGTCGAAATTAATCGATCCCCCCCCCCCCTCTCCTCCTTCCCTGTCCTCGCTCTTCCTCGACATGCCCCGTTCGACATCCCCGTTATAAAATGCAATTTCACATTCGCAACTTTACGACCCGGCTCCAATTTCAAATGAAAACTAACGATCTTCTAACCATCGCGTATACCGAAATATCCACGTCGTTAAACGAATTACAACCTCGATGAGATGGGAAACGTCCTTTTTCCTCTCGTTTTTTTTCCCCCCAACGAGAGCGCTCACGGTAAAAGTTAGCGGAGCAAAGGTCGCGTACCCCTCGCTCGATCCCTGGCACCGATCGTGTGCCGTAATAATCGACGATGGGGTTACGCTCGCGAAATTTACGCAAATAACAGCACCGCGCCAGGCTCTACGAAGATTTGTCGCGACGTACGCTCGTAAAAAAGTGTCCTGTCGGCCTATTGTTGCCCACGACGCGGACGGCCGCTCGTATATCACCCCGGGATATTCGTAATTTACGAGTCCGCTAAATTTTTCCGATCGATTGTTCTCACCGCGAAATAAGATAGAGAGCGTAAGATGTAGGAAAAAGAAAAAATGTTAACTCCTCAATCGGATCTGAGGGACTGATTTATCGACACGCCTGCTCGGCATATGCCCTACTCGATCGTGGAAGGCTCGCGCGACCTCGCTCCTAGGCATCCTCGGACATAAATTCGGATCCCTCTCACGGCGCTACGTCGCCGAGTAATGGACGCTCGCCGGAGCGGGATCGGCTAGCTGACCGGTCAGCGCGCGTTCACTCCAATTCCAGTTTCACCGAATTATCATAACGACCCTGCGTCGAGATGGAGGTCGATTTCTAATTCACGCGAGACGCCCCGAACCGTCGAGGCGTCACCGTAAATTCCGCGCTTTACGCGGCTCCGTTTTTACGAGCGTAATATTATCTACGAAAAAGCCAGGTTTTTTTTTCTTCTTTCCCGTCTCGTATGTGGGCGCCTCGGCCGCGATTCGGTCTTCGCTTCTTCTCGCCGCGTGAACATATCGCGCTTTCGAAAATCTGGATGAGCAAGATTCTCGAAACTCGATGCAATCGAATGAACTCGCCTGTCAATGAAACTCGATCGTAACGAGATTTATCGGGTGTGTAATTGTGATATTACAGTTTATAGTATACTACTGTATAGTCACCGGTAATCTAAATGTTGAAGGGCGACGTTAGATTAGTTATAATTGCTAGATCCCCGATTTATTATTCTCGGTACCAGGCGAATATGGTACGCGATGACCATAACCTTGCATTTCCGAGAGCAGAGTGTGGTTACATTGCGGTTAAGCAGGAAGTCTTCGGCGGGTCGAGCTTTCGCGCCAGAACACGCATAATTACGATTCCGACGGTGTTATTCGCTTTTTGTTATCTTAATTGCGGCACAATATGACGTGATTGCGGTGAGCACGCTGGTTCGCTTTTATCACGCGAACAAGAATGCCTCGGGGGGTAGATAGGAGTAGTATCGTTTTACGACGTCTCCTGGCATTTCCGCGCGCGCGTTTATTATTATCATATCTAGCGGGAATCAATCGAATCCCTCGATGTAAAATATTACGGCGATTACACGCAAATTCTCGTACACCGTCCAAGATCGACGAGGCGAGACGTCAATATAATCGAAGATATCCTTTATATTTTATCGTCTACTCCCGCCGTGGAGCTTTTTCTCGACGAATTCGTCGATACGTCATCTAGAAATTTACAAGTCGGTAAAAGAGAGAACGAAATTACGACCGATAAAGTATTAGTAACATATATCGGTAGTATTGTATCGGCTCGCGATGAGCCGTGCTCGCGCGCCCGACTCTCTAATTATCGCGAGCGTTCCACAAATGGACGCCTCTAGTAGAATTTTCCGTCCCGATCTCGCGCGAATTTCGCGTCGAGGAAGGGCGAGGGGACGCGTTACGAGACTCCGGGCGTAATTCCAATGCCTTCTTTATTGTAACGTCGACTCGAGGCCGTACCGGGCGCGATGATTATGCGGTTGAGACTGGCTCGGGTCGTCGCACGAATGGGGGTCCCCGTACAGCTCTCGCGCAACAAAGCACCTGACTCGTAAAGGGACTCGTTCGTTAATAGCCGACGCGTCGAATGGCGCGAATTTCATGCCTCTCACGGGCCCTCGACGGGTTTTCTATCCAGAGCTCGGGAGGCTGTTTTTTTTTCTTTTTTTATTTCCTTCTACGCGCGACAAGGCGTCATAATGAACTAGACGTCTGTATCCTCGAGCCGCGCGAACGCGATCGCGTTCCGCAATTCGTGATTTTGCAGAATCCGGGAGTATCCAGCCGAGTCGGTGGGCTCTTATCGCGCTCATCTATCGGAAATCGTATAGAAGTTTGCATCCTGATTGGAAGTCTAGTGTTTAGTGCGCTATTTTCTGAGTCTTGCGCAGTTGCGTGGGGTTGAATTCCTTCCACCCAAGTAATTTTACGGCGATCGAAACTGAGACTAGATTATTGGACACACGAGTTTTTTAAAAATTCATTATTCAGTCAATTATGGACATCTTAATACTATTTAAAGTATTGAATAGATTAATACTCATTTAATAACTCATTTAATGAGTATAAAATATTAAATTATATTAAATGAGTGTGTTTTATTGTGTATTTTTGCATTTAATCGTGCATTTAATCGTGGGGCGAATACGCCCCACACTGCGTGAACGGGAAGTCTTCGAAAAACGGAGCGGCAGGGAACGTGATAACACTAGATTTACAGAACCCGTCATTTTTACGGATTGGCTGTTTCATTAACACATTTTCAATGCAATTTTTTCGTGTCTCTTCTTTCCATTTAAAGTTGATAGTTTACAATTATACTGGTTTACCATTTATATTTTTTTTTTTTTAATTTAAGATTTCGTTATTGTTTCCAAGTGAAACTTTTTTACGAAAATAGGTATGTAAAAGTGTTCGTAAATCTAGTGTTAATAAATTTTATTACTCGACTTAAGATTGTCGACAGTGTCGTAGCGACTCCTCGCTAGAGTGTGCAACCGATAGGAAGAATTTTCGAGAGAGATAGAGAGAGAGCGAGAGAGGAAGAGACCCAGACCACCCGGAAAACCACGGAGAAACAGAAAAACGGTACATCCCATTTTGCCGGAAGTCTCGGCGCCAGCGATTCTTCAGTCGCGACTAACGAGAGCCGCAATCTCGACTCGGCTTGGCAGGACGCTGTCACAAAAGCGTTTTATTTGAACAGGCGTGCAAAGGGATCGAGAATCAGCCTGGCCGCATGACTCGCGAAACGTAATACCGCCAAATCGCCCGATTACCGGAGGAGAGAGAGATTTTCGTGCCGGCACGTACCGCGAGAATTCGCGACGGGGGTGAAGGGAGTTTTCCGTTTAAGACGGATGATTTACAGCGCGAACGTATCCCGCGAGGTGTCGATCGCATAATGGCCGCGAGTCATGTCGCGAGCGCGCGCACGCGCGTCGATCGTGGCCCGATACGGTAATCACGGGGTGGCATCTCGGACTCGGAGAGACCTCGCGCTCCTCCTCCCACCTCCTTATACTCGCACGATCATAACGATAATGCATCAGCGCCGTGGAAAGACTTCATCCGCAACGGGCTAACGCACGCGGACGTGCCTCCGCTTCACCCACGTCTACAAAGTCGTACGCAACCTCGTCGATGATAAACGGTAAAAGAACAGTTCGCGAGTCCCATACCCAGGTGCGGTCTCTCGAACTCTCGTAATTTAGGAGAAGAGTACGTCTCGAATAATCACTAATGAAAAATCAACCAATCGGAGAGAAAAATTTTCGGTTTAAGGGGTCACATAACTTTGGGCCCGTTAAAAATCATCATTTTTTAAGAATTTTTTAAAGTATGTCATTCACGTTTTTTTTTCAATGAGGTAAATAATTGCCGAAAGTACATATATTGAAGAGTTAGTGTAAATTTTTTTATTGATAAATACGATAAATTGTACATTTGGTAGCACTCGCCCGGTGACGCGTTTTTCTGTCAGATGCTCGCGGTAGCCACGATATTTCAGGAACGGCTCATCTAAAAAGGATGGGACAAGAAAATATCATTAGTTTATTGTATTACTTCCTTCGTGAACGAAGGAATTTGTTTCAAAAATTTTTTGGCAAAAATGGTGACTATTTTTCCAAAAAGATTGGATTTTCATTGATCAAATATTTAGTTTTTTGATTACAAGAAATATTAATTTTGTTTAAAATGCAATTTCCTTCGTTCATGAACGAGGTAGTACAATAAACTAATGATCTTCTCTTATCGTATGATTTTTAGATGAGCCGTTCCTGAAATATCATGGCTACCGCCATAAAAACGCGTCACCGGGCGAGAGCTACACTTTAACGAACTTACCAATGAAAAAATTCACACAAATACTTCAAAATGTGTACTTTCGGAAATTATTTAACTGATTAAAAAAAAACGTGAATGATATACTTTAAAAAATTCCAAAAAAATTATGACTCCAAAGGTATATAACCCCTTAAAGTAAAATTGGTAATAATAGTTCTCGCGAGGCAACTAATCCCCGGTATGTTCGGCTCTCCCGACTATTCCGCGGTATCTTCTATTTCATAACGCTATCCCTATTCGCGTGAACAAGGAGCGAGAAAAAAAAATACTCGAACATCACGATCCGTAACGTGGATCGGGCGATTTCAAAATACTGTCGCGTTTCTCGCGAACTCGCGTCTCTACGCATCACGAAGCCGAGAAATCATAGCTATTAATGCCACACCGAAGACGTCCTCGTGTATTTAAACACGGTAACTATAAGTCATTGAGTAATCGACAGGCGGCCATTGAGAGGCGCGCGCGCGCGCGACCCTGCGTACGACCGCGTCTCGTTTTCTGTCGTCATCGCGTGGGAAATTGCGGTGAAAGGAAAGTGAAGAGTCCCCCGAATTCGCTCTTCAATCAACGACTGTCGGAATTACTTTTAACGATCGATACGGAAAAGAAACTCCCCGGTAACGATGAAAATTCATTAAAACTCGGTCCGAGGCTGCGTATCGAAACGATAGCCCCCCCCCCGCCGTGCGACAAAAAATTCATGGCGTATAAAAGAGTCGCATTCGCGCGGAAAAACCGCGTGGAGTTCTTCCCTCTCGAGGAGTTGTCAATTTCGTTTTTAAACGTCTTCCTCCTTTTCGAAAATTTCACCGCGGTGCTTTTAACGCGAGCGTCTTACGCCCGGAGGACGATGTAGCCCCCCGCATGGGGTCTCCGGATCCCTCTCTCTTTATCGAGCGTGCGCCACCGATAGCCTCCAACCCCCCTAGCGAATTTAATTTCGCTTCCTCAGCCTCGGAGCCGAGAAACTAATGAGACACGCGCTATACGGTTACCGGAAGTGGACTCGCGAATTTATTAATCGTTCCTCTTTCTCGATGTACGCGTCTATGTAGGCGCGCGCGCGCGCGTCCGTACGCGCTGTCGTCGTCGTCGTTAGGAGGAAAGAGCCCGCGGTGTACACGCTCATCGTGACTCGGCGCGGGAGGGGAGGGAGCGCCCACGAGATGCTTAGCGATGCAAAATCGAAGCCCGCGAGCCGGGGACGCTATATTTGCGCGATCGTTTAGCATAAGAGGCAATGCGCGCGAGCGCGTCAGGTGCATGTCGACCGAATAATGCATGGGGATTTTTGTCGCGCGTGTCGACTCCCGGGACCCGTGCTCCCCGAGGATTCCGTCATTAATTAATTCCGGAAATACGATCGACGTAAAAATACCCCTTCGCGTTGTAAGTTGAATAATTTATCGAGAATAGTCGAGATTTTTGTACCAACGAAAAATCTGTCGGTTCGATTAAACCGAATATTGAATCTCGCTCGGTTTTCATTAAACAAGAAATCGTTCAAATTCGATCAAGCTTTTTGCCTCGAGACGCAATGTTGAAAGAGTTTGCAGTCCGAATGGTTTACAACCAGGCTTATTCGTAACATGCGAATCTTCGGGTCGCGAATAATAAACGAGAAATGAAATTCACATCGTTCAACGTTACCGAGGTTGGAGAATCGCGCTGTCGCTGTCTTCGCTCGTTGAAGCGTTACGAATCGCGGGCGTACAGTGTACCCTACATACCTACGTCTATATACCTATATATGCGCCGCACGAACTGCTAAAAGTTACGTATAGGTGTAGCGCGGTCGTGGTGTGTCCGTCGAGAGCTGCTTTCGCCGTACCGATATACTCTGACACGGTTCCCATGGCGTCTGCCGACCGTTATGCGAACGAGAGGCGCGGGAAATAATTTCGATTGATATCGAGGATCACCGCGAGATCCTAAACTCTCGATCTTGGACGAAACTAGACGCAACGATTTTTTTTCTCGCCACTCCGAGGAACGAAGCCCAACGATTCGAATCGGATCATACTTACCGCGAAAGAGAACGAAAGTGAATTACGTAATTGTATTGTATGTATATCGCTTCTGATGGCGGAAAAATTCGATTGGCCGTATCGAATTATTTATCTGCCATCGAGTTCTCTATTGATCCGTTTTTTTCGTGGGAGATAAGCTCGGATCGAATATGTTTTATCCGCGTTATTAGCACGATTTGGTTTGATCTCGTATACGGTTAATGTGGCTCGCGAAAGGTCAAACGCGTTGTGAGAAATTGCCGCTTGGAACGACCCAGCGCGATATTGGTAATATATCGATATCGATTATCGATCGATCGCCTTGCTCTCGAATATGTGTCTAGGAATGAGCAACGCAGAGGGAAGCAAAAAATTGAGAACAAATTGCAATCGTGTACGATCGTTTGAATTATAAAATTTGATTAATAAATGGTCGGGAGACTTATAAGGAAGCATATAGCTGGATTGCGTCGTTAAAATAATAGCGTAACGTAATAAATCGTTATCGTTAATAGTCAGCGTGGAAAGTACTGTTCGTTTGTTGTGACCGAGGAGACTTATGACTTTCCATTTTGATTTCAACAAAACTATCGCTAATATCATTTATTCTCGAATGGCACGGAAAAAGGCGAAATTACGAATTCTCGTTCGCTCTTACGAGGGATTAATGACCCGCTCGAAGCATCGATTTTACAACTTCCGAATACGTCGAGTCGTGCCCGATTGACATTACCCGAAACGATAAAACCGTCGATAACGGTGAAACTAATTCCCGACGAGTGTATAACAGGGAAGGCTCGTAATTCGAGCCGTTAATAAGTTCGATAATAACAGAGCGACGTCCGAGATAAACGGTAAAGAAAAAAAGAAATGTACGGAAACTTCGGAGGACGACCCCCGCTGAATCTGGGAGAGTAGCGGACGGTTAATTTTAATACTGATTTAGCCTCGAGCGCGCGCGACTCGCCGAGGGGTTTTTTCACGAAGTCGTGGAGCTCGCTCTAGGGGGTCGAACGCCCTCGCCACCCCCTTCCCCCCTCTCCCCTTCGGCCCGCGCGCGAGAACGCACGCGACTCTCTCGGCTTTTTCGATTTACAGGTAACTCCTTATCCGGCGCCGATCTTTCCAGCGGAGGGGACGCGCGCACGCTCATTTAAAACAATAAACCGAGACAATTCCATAAATTTCGCCGCGGAAATCTCGCCGCATCTCGCCGAGAGTAATTTTAATCGAGACTGCCGGGACAGCCACGGCGGGACGTCCCGTCGGGATTTAGCTGGTGAGTCTTCGGGCACCGGAGGGCCAGCTCCACCTCTGCTTCGTCTAATCGCTGAAATCTTGTCTCTCGCTACGTAAATTATTTCACGCGTTCCAAAATCTAACCCATTTTCCGAATCCTCCTTGTTTATAGTGCCTTGCGTTAGAAGATCGTATCGGATAGATTAATATCGATTATTACAGACCAGATCATCGAGATTGTGGTTGTAGAAGCAAGAGGGTAGCGATGTTTGGTATAGGGTTTCTCACTGTGAACAGAACCCAGTGTCCGCACAGATTACAAATTTACCGCTACCTAAGATGCCACGTATGTCATTGTCCTTGTTTTCGGTCTAATTTACGGTGGGAGCGTTCCGAAAAGCGTAACGAAACGAAAATAGTTTGTATTTTTCTAGAGTACCTACGCATATTTACGAAAAACATATTTTCGTCGAGAACGCCAACTCGATTATTGCGCGGGCGTCTTCCGGCACCATTAAAAAACGCACTCGTCAATTCTCAGGAGATAATTGAAAATTATTCGGTAACGGCGGTGATCGATAGCGAGCCGTTAACTCGTTCATACATCACCCTCGCGCGAGAAGCTCCCCC
>NCVS01000779.1:0-10681 GCA_003055095.1 Goniozus legneri
CGTGTGGGTCAGTCACGCTGGCTCGTCGATCGCCTCGCTCTCGTTTCGCTCTTTCCGGATCTTAGAAAAATTTATCTCGAAAAAGGTTCGACCGTACTCCCAGTCCATCCTGATTGTCCCCGATCAAATACGGTTTTTAAAAAAATCCTTCCATCGTCCTCGGAATAAAAATTTGTTATTTTTTTTTCTCATACTTATCAGGCACTCGACTCGAGCGACGTAAAATACAAATATATAGGCAAAAGATCGAAATGAGGTGGCGTAGAAAAATTGGAAAAAGAGCCGGCTCATTTGCCCTGGCGCGTGCCGTCCTCGCCCTGGAAGAGGTATACGGACCAGTAGGCGAGATTGAAGAGCACGAACATGAGCGGGAAGGCGATGCGCGAGAGTATGTCGATCCTCGCGCTGCCCTTGGCGCGACAAGTGAACCATCTCCTGGGCAGGATGTTCCAGCAGCACCTGCGCTCGTCGAGCTGCGTTCGTCGGAGCTGACTAGTCCGACGGAACTCGCGAAACTCGACCCGGGGCCCGAGCCTGGTGGCTCGTATGGCGGCCAGGGCGGTCTGCGCGAGCGGCCGGGGCTCGTCCGGCGAGCGGGACTCGGACGACCTCGACCTCGACGAGCTGCCGCGAGAGTAACCTCCTGGCTCGTCCTCGGTCGAGGCACGCCTCTCGTCGTCGAGCTCGCGCAGCGACGAGAACGACGTCGCGTTGTAGGCGGTGCGCGAGCGTCGGTGATGATGATGATGATGGTGCTGATGATGCTGGTGGATCTTCGCGGTCCTGGCCGTCGTGGGGAGGCCGCTCGACGAATGGTGATGTCTCGGGCGATGCTGACGATGATGGTGCTGATGCTGGGACTGCTGGGGGAGCTGGTGGTGTCGATGATCCAGGTGACGATGATGCCGGTCGCGGGAGCGCGACCTGTACGGTCTCGTACTCTCAACGCCGTCCTGTGCGGTGTCGGTTAGGTAGGGATGGCCGCGAGCCACGTTCCTCAATCCAAGCGCCTCGTCGGTGTCCTCGTCTTCGTCCTCTTCGTCTTCTTCCTCATCGTCCTCCTCGGCGTCGTCGACGACGAGCTCGTTCAGTCGCTCTCCGTGTCCTCCCTGAACAGGTACGTGGACCAGTACGCAAGGTTGAAGAGAGCGAACACGATTGGGAAGAAAATCCGCGATATTACGTCGATGCGCTTGGATCTCGTCGGGAACTTGGACAGCCACGACCTGCAGCAGTTTTTTTTACGCGGTTTCATGTGTATCTCGCACTGTCGTATCTTGTCCATCGGCATCGTGTCCTCCGGGTGCCGACCGAGGGGCTTCTGAAAGGATCTCGGGGTTAGAAATTTTGCTCCACTCGTCAGGTCTGCCACGCGATCAATTTCGGCAATTTCAATCGTCTTTAGCCTTTTTTTTGCAATATTTAACACTTTGACACTCTAATTGATTAGGATATTCCAATCAATTTTTAATTAAATAAAGTTGATTTTAGCACAGTGGAACCTTGATAAGTGGAAAACTCTCTTTAGCCGAATAATTTATCTTAATAATAAAACTTGATAATTTATTTTAATAATTTAATTTCAGGAAGAATGAATCCAAACTATCACCCTAACGCCCTAATTGATTAAAGTGGTAACAGCTTTTCCCAATATTACGATCTACTCCGTATTCCAATGAATTTTTAATTAATTAAATATAAATACTAGTAATTTCATTTATCATCATTATTTCTACAGGCGGGAAACTTTCTATAGCCAAATAAGTCATCTTAATAATTTAATTTTAGGAAATTTTAATTGTCTGTCTAATTCAAAATTTCAATCTTCAAAAAGATTAAAGGGGAACTCGTCAGTGTCTCAGCTAAGAATAATCGAATCAAATGGATCGAGTTATTGCTAGCCAAATCATATTTGTTTTAAAATGACCAGTGCCCCTTTAATTTTTTACTATTTTAATTAAATTCTATTGTACTTTTATTAATTTAATTTTCATAAATCTTGAACTTTTCGAGATTATTTTCAAATTCAACTTATCGAGGGTGCACTGTATTACTTTTAATTATTGTCAATAATGTTTAATTAACGAGGGACGATCGGTATTGCCGAACAAAGTGAAATAAAGCGAGTCCGTGCGGATAGCGGATACCGACTATGGGAAAATTGGGCGCCTTCTCGGTCTCGAGGAGCTCCGTAGCCGTGTGCTCCATCTCGCTCGCCGGAAATTGCTTCTTAATGTTGTCGCTGTGCATGTCGCTGCGCGACGCGTAATTAACCAATGCGAATTCCAGGAGTGCGCCGAACACGAATGTCAGACACACGCCCGTCCACACGTCGATGGCCTTCGTGTATGAGACGGGTGGCAGTGAGGCGTTTATTCCCGACGTCTGCGTCGCCATCGTCAGCAGGGTCGTCACGCCTGTGCGAGAAGAAGAAAAGAATTAACTCGGTTAATTTTTAATCTACCGCAAAAACGAGGACTCACCGAGCGAGACTCGAGCGGGCACGGCGCTCTGGTCGAGCCAGAACGAGACCCAGGAGACGATGACAAGCATGCAGCAGGGGATGTAGATCTGTATGAGATAGTAGCTGAACTCTCTTTTGAAGAGGAGGTCCACTTTCAAGCAACTGTACTCCCCTGAAATTGAAATGGTCGTGATTGCGAGTCTCTTCGGGATAGTCGATTGTTGGTACAGTGAAAATAAAAATCTGTTGAACTTGGTATTGTAAATAAACAATGTCCAATGAAATATTAGTTGTGAAAAAATATTTGAATTTATATCTTTTCAACGAAATATTCGGTTGAATGTACTTGATATTTATTTGAAAGTATGCAAACGGATATCGAATTCAACCAATTTTTATTTTCAGTGTATTGCGCAGAAAAAATAGGAACTGAAAAAGTTGCTAAGTTTTTCGGCTGACGTAATATTGATTTTGAAAACAATGATATTCATTTTAAACATTACGCTGTTGCTCCAGCAGAGTCAATTTTGGTGAATCGTTAATGCGTATTCTGATCAGTATACATAAAATCTTCGCAAATATAAATATTTATAATATTTACATCAAATTAAATTTTGCATATTTAATCACCGAGATGAACTGATGCAGTTGTTTGGTAAATAACACAATATGCGAGTCTTATTCATTGTGACTATATTTACTCTTCAAGTTCGTTAATGTTCATGAATTCAAAAGTTCATCGAAATAACATTTATCGAAATAATTTTTTTTACTCAGTGCCAATAATGCGTTTCGAAAAAGTTCTTCTCCGCACCTGTATTAGTTTTACTGTTGCAATAATCTGTGAGAAACTTCTCGAGTGTGAACCGTGGTAGGTGTAAATTCTTGACGACTTGGACGGGATCGCCTTCTTTCCAGAGAAAGACCAAATCGTCGGTAGTCCATCCATCTGTGGGAGGAAAATTCGTTTTAGTCGTGCGGACCCTGAGGATAATCCACGAGGAGGCGGAACTTACAGCTAGCCATTCGCAGCGAGCACACCTGACGATCCAAGGGATAGAGTTTTAGATTCATAGGACACGACAGCGTGAGCGATATTCTGTGGAAGTTCCATTTTCAATTAAAAAAGTTGAAGTGGTAGCAGTAATGACAATAGATGAACCGATTTCGAATTTAATATTTGGACGATTGTTCTCAAATTTTAAACTATATTTTAAAGCTACACTCCTCAAAAAAATTAAGGGGCTGTATTTTGGCTAAAAATGATCATTTGCTTGATACATTTTTAGTAAAATTATACTCATTTGATGAGTGTTTGTTTAATTTTTTAGAGTAGTATAAATTTTTTTTATTCTCTTAAATAAAAATTTTATTGGCTCGAGGTGACTTACCGTATGCTGTACAAGACCGAGCCGTGTGGAAAGATGCGTATGTATACGTTGGGCATGATTATGTTGTGAAAGTGACCCTCCTTCTCGTTCGAGAAGAACAAGTCCGGCATCCATACGCGGTTGGCTTCAGTCAGCGTGAGGTATTTCAACTTACCTGTAAGAAAGAATGAAATTTTGGCATTTTTTCGAATCTTTCGAGAAAATTATCAAATTACGCACCTCCGAAGTCGTTAAAGCGCAGCCTCTCATCCAGCCATTGTTCCCGAAACGTCAACTGCACTGAGTATTCCTGTCAGCATACACGAATCGCATTTAATTCGACGAAATTCTCGAATTATCATTTTTCTCTTCCGACTACGAAAGAAATTACCTCGCGCGTAAATTTTGCCAACCAATTTTCAGTCGAATTTTCGTACTCGCAATTTTCCACTCTTACCTGCGTTACCGTCTAATTATCATTTTCGAGTGAAATTTTGATCTCAATTTTGCACCAATTACGTTCGTCTACGAGCTCGTTCGCTACGGACTATAGCAGCGAGAAATATTCGTGAAACTTTTACCGCTCGTTCATCGAATATTTCGGTTTATCGTGCTGCGTCAATTGAAAATTAAATTGTAGCTTACGTTCTATTCTAAGACCGCGATCTTCGATCCCGAAGCGCTCGATGAGAATTTTCATTTCGCTCGGAACGAATGACTCCGGAATCCCAAAAACGTTACTTCCTCGGTGAAACGTCAATCCGAAATTTTCCAACGGGAAAATCAATTATCGCCTGATCGTCAATAATATAGTCGACGCGCGTTCATCACATTTACGAGGGAAAAATACGCGATAAATAACCACGAGGATCGCGAATTTCCACGTAACGCGAATGCGACACAGCCATCAATATTACACCACGTAAATTTCAATTTCGATCTTGTAATACGTGCCCAGTCAATAGTTAATCGACACGCGTGAGGTATTATTGACCGTTGACGTATTATTATCGATCCGCGATATCATCTTCGTCATATTTTTCGCGAGCCCGAGTATCGATGATCATTTTTCCCACATTTCATCGTGAAACGTTATTACGCATTTTCGGGGCTGATTCGAAACGTGATTGAGAGTGATTAAGCGAAAATTTCGCCGCAATTTATCACTCCGTTTCACCATCGGATTGACTGTTGTGCGTAAAATCAAAAGAATTTCAAATTTTATTGTTCCATCGCTTCTCGGTAAAAATATATTCCGAGAGAGAGAGAGACTATCGATTAAAATTCGTTATTCCATTCACGTCGTCGAGATCGAAGATCGCAGTCAAGAGTGTACGAGAAATAGAATAACGTTGATCGTTGGGAATAAAAATTGGGTCATCCATAAAAATAAAAGATGAGCAGTCGCAAGAAGTATCAGAAGCGAATAATCATGCAGAAATAACGTTCAGTGGCGGTAGCTTGCTCTTGGATGCTCAGGGAGAGATAGAGAGAGAAAGAGAGAGAGAGAGAGAGAGATAAAGTTAGATAGATAGAGAGAGTGAGCAGAGGGTCAATAGGGATCGTTAAAACGAGACGATCGAGGGTACACTGAAAATTTTGTTGAGCGTACTTATCTGCGTTGGAATATTTAAACGATCAAATTGAGTCGAAGAATTGAAATATTCATTTTCAAATAGCAAGTAGCTTCAACAAATTTTTGTTCAGTGTAGCTGAGATAATCGATGGCTGTGCGGTGAGATCTTACGCCATCGTGGGATAGGCATCGTGGTGTTTCCATTCAGTGGGCGAGCTATAGCGACAAAATGCATATTACATGTACATAAACAAGTCGTGTGTATTAGCCATGTGTGTGTTAGTGTAGCAAAATACTTCTCAGCATGCAATTTGTGCTCACGGTCGTTCATAAAATTCTCCCACTGCTGCGCTCCAGATTCCTCCGTAGAATTCCCTGTATTGACTAACGTGAAAGATTTTTCAGCGATAGATACCGATCGAGAAAAAAAAATTTATCGGTTATCGAGCGCAGGACTTCGCTGCGTCGAATCGACGAGCCTCCTCGCAAAACTCGCAGAATAATTTCTCAAAATTTTCTCGATGTTTCTCCTCCTCCCACTCGCGACATTCGTACGAGAGCCTGCGCTATTTGTCGCGCACGCTCCCGATCTAATTAAACTCCGCAGTGAAAAGAGAGAAGGAACGAGACGAGGGTTTGATATTTTCTATTCGCTATACAGAAGAGAGAAAGAGGGAAAAGCTCGAAAGTAGAAATAATTCGACGCTACGTTTATTTTCTCCGCAATTATAAAAGCGCTCGTTAAAATCGCTCTGGTACCTGGAAAATCTGCGTGCGGGTACGCTTTTTTTTTCACCGACAACTGATTCGCAACGTGACCTTTCGAGCGCCATTCGAGGAGCGAGAGAAAGAGAGAGAGAGAGAGAGAGAGAGGGGAGTGAGGTAGGGAGGCTACTTCCGAAACTCCGAGTCAATTACAGCCCGCTCTCGACGTGGGCCGTGTTTTCGCAATTTGCCCGGTCACCTTTGACCAGGAGAGAGACAGGAGAAAGAGAGAGAGAGAGTAAAACGATGCCCTGTCGCAGTCCTTGCGCTGTTCATTGGTCCGGCAAGAAGGGCGAATCGGCCCGATAGGTCACCTTTCTCTCTCTCTCTCTCTCTCTCACTCTAGTCGTGCACGGCTTTCCCGGGAAAATCGATACCGTCCTCCGATTTTCCCCCTCCCCCTCGCGATGACAGGATCGGAGGATAATTTTGGCCACGAGAAAACGGGGAAGGATATATATCGAGGCTCGTCCTCGGGGCTGATTAATTCTCCATTTTTCTTCTTTCCACCCTCAACGCACACCTTCCACTCGCTGATCCGATAACGAGCACGCGTCGACGAATTTTCCGGAGTTTTCCTCGTTCCGACTTTAACGTTTTCCCAACCCTCGCCTGACCTTCCCTTTCTGTACGAATCTGTACGGGGTGGCCCAGTTCGCCTGGGTGATATTTTTAAGTAGACCTCGAAATTCTAAGAAGCGTGTTTTCTCATTTTTTTTTCTCGAAATTGGTGTAAACTGAGCTGAGAATTGTCTGATCGATTTGCAAATCCAAGGTTTGGGAATTGTGGACAACAAGAGTTTCGCGATTTGGCTTATATTCCAAGAAGTTGCACTGATAGAAAAATAATCTTGATCCAAAAAACTTATTTTGAAGACTAAATTCTGTCTTGATTTAGTTTTCTTGGCGCAAGAGTTTCTAGATTTTCGACCAATTGTATTTTTGTTTCTAATGAGACTTTCTTTATTCAAGAATTTATTTAAAAAAACAGCTTGAAAAATTACGAGATTCTTATTTTTCATGAAGTAATATAGCCGAAAAAACAATTATAATTATGTAAAAGATCTTATCTCCATTAAAAGTTTGAATACTATAAAATACTGCGCTAAAGAGAAAAACTCTTCAACGAAGAATTTTCATCTCTTCCTCCAAGAGTTATAATTTATCGATTCAAGTATTATTCTCTTGAATCAAGAATGAATATTTTGAATGAAGAATTGAGTTTCCAAAATATTTTTCTCGAATCAAGATACTGTGGCGACAGGGGGGAACTGAATCGAAAACATAATTAGAGCGCGCACGCAACGCGAGCTAACGAGAGGGCTTTTCTCGTTCTTCTTTAAAGCCCATTCTACCCCCTCCCTCTCCTTGATGCCGTTTTTTTCACCCTGTCCTTTCCCAACAACGAGAATATTACGGAAAATGTTTTTTTCTCGCTCTCCTAATTCCCACGCGCTCGCGGGCCCGCCCGCTACGTACGCGTCTCGGGCTCGTTAACGAAATTAATTAGGAGAAAAGCGGTGGACTCGCGCCACGGGGGCTATGTGGGCGCGGGGGGTAGAGAGAGAGAGAGAGAGAAAAAAAATAAGAGAGAAATAATAATAATATTGGCATACCGAGGGGCTCGTTGACCCGGATAAAAAAAACGAAACGGCCAACTTTCTCGACCACGTTATACACGTTATAAATAGCATCTCGTGGTAGACCGCGAAAGGAGAAAAAAAAAACGAGAGGATACCCGAGGAAATTTTTCAATCGGCCCGCCCTTTCATTACAACGCGCTGCAGCCGGATAATCAAGATCGGTCGGATTAATAGCGTCGGGTTCTGTAACACACTCACACACACACTCATACACACACTCACACAGCCCTCGACAATTTCATTAATATTTATACACACCGCGGCGGAATTTAATGGAAAAATTGTTATCCGTCTGTACTTTTTATCCGGCGGGCTCCTCTCGATTCACGATTCGAGCAAGATCGCGTGTAAATATTTGCGACTCTCCCTCGTACCGGATTTTCCAGCTGAAAATTTTTTTCCTCGGTCAAATCGATCGGGATAATCGATTTGTCGCTCTTTCTCGTTTTTTTTTTACACGTGAATCTTTTTTTTCACCAACTCGAAACGATATATCCCTCCCTGGAGCGGGCGAAATCCGGCAGGAGCGTGTAATGCGTTTTTAATTATGTTTCGATCGCGATTCTCGTTTTTGCCGGGGTCGAGATTGAAATTTCCATCGTGCCTCGGCTAATCGTCCCGGAAACTTTCGACTGGCGCGCTCGGATTAAAATCACGAGGAGGAGGCCCCGTCGCGAGAAGTTGATAGGCTGATTGATCAAACCGAGCCCGCGTCTTGGAGAAGTTGAACGATCGCTGGGTGAAGGATGATGGTTTTCTTTCTCGTGAAATCTCGGGCCAAGTCGAGTGAAATATTCGTCTACATATTCACTCGAGACGTAACTTTGATTAGATTATACGTTGATGAAAAAACTATCTTGATTAGAGAAGAATATTTTCGCGATTCTTGATTTCACTTCTAATTTAAGAAAATAATACTTGAACCAATAAATTATAACTCTAAAATTCTACTTTTAAGATCAACTTTCTCTTGAATGTAGATTATTATTTCATTGTAGATTTATTGTTCATTATTTTATGTAAAATAAAAATAGATAATACAGTAACAAAGTTTTTTACTTATACAGGTTGTTCTTGTTAAATAATTCTTGAATAAAGAAAATCAAGACAAGAAATTCTTGATGTAAAACTAGTTGTCTAATTTTCTTGGATCAAGATCATCTTCAAATCAAGATAGTTTCCCTATCAGCGTACTCGGTGCCGTTAAAATATTTCTTTTTCGAGCGATTCAATTACTTTTTTTCAGTATCCTTAAATCCTTGCAAATCTTTCTACAGTGGATAACTCGTGAAATTTGGAACACGAAAATCCTTTTTCATTGTTATGTTCGATTGGCAGTTCGTGAGTTTTTCAGATTTATCATGGCCCAATCGGAGATGATTTTCAGGCCGGTAGCTCTTAAATCATTTCATCGAGAATCGAGTTATAAATCGATATTTATACGCGTCAGGAAATTCATCGAATATATCAAAAACGTCTCTGATTGGGCCAAGAGAAGCCTGCTCGGCTGAAAAACCATTAATCTCTCGAAAAAAAACCTGCAAAATAACGTTCTCCCCAACATTTCACGGTCTACCCCAGCAGTCAAAGCTAGAACGGTAATTCCGGGACACTCTGTATACATTAGTACTCGAGAAATTCCCATCGGCGTTAGTCACTTGTTGCATCGAGCGAGTATAAAAGTGCTGGAAGAAAACAGGTAATTTATTACATGACAAGCGGTGAGAAAAAACTCGATCGCAAAAATGATCGTCGTGTGTTGAAGAAAACGTGAGATATAATTAGCGATTGAATAAACGCACGAGCGTGCGGGTCTCTCGTACTGCGAATTGGCGAATATATAAGTGGGCGCGCTCTGCGCACGGTGAATAAATAAAGATAGAAAATTGTGGCACACAGAAACTGTGATAACGCAGTTTTGCGCACGGTGAGAGGTGGCGAATGTTACATAGGCAGAATGCACTGCCGCGCGTATTCGCGCGAGGAAATTATTCAGAAGACGTCACCAATTGAAAAATTATAAGAACGTGGAAAATAAACGAGCGAGTTGTCAAAGTCGAATCGGCGGCACAGGTCATAAATCTGTGTATATCAATATTTCGTGATACGGTCTAAAAAAAAAAAAAATATCGAAAGCTCGAGATCTTCTTTAAAAAAAATAATTATACATAAATATATATAAATATATATCACCACATCTACATCCACATTTACAACAACCACATCCACATAGGTAATCGTACATGTTCCTTCCAGGATGACAGAGTGAAGTGATACGAGAAATAATCGTGAGGTAAATCAAAAATCGATCGAATGAAGCGTCGGGATAGCGTTATAGATTATGATGGGAGTGAATCATTGAGTATCCGTTAATTGATATGTTCGCACAAGTTACTCGTTTCGTTCGAAAATTTTCTCGTCAATATCCGCGATAAGAAAAATTGGCCCTGGAAGTACACGATACGTGTGAAAATATTCGTTTCAATACGAGTCAGAGCAGAAGATAATATATCATGTTCGTTATTTCGTAAGTGTATGCATGTGCATCAAACGCGAGACATTGATAATGATAATGAAGAATAAAAAAAATAGAAAAACAAACATGATTGGCACACATTCAGTTTTAGCGCGACGTACCAGTGTTACCTATATATTTATGTATATATATATTTATTTATATCATATATGTGTATATCGATCGTTGGCACTCTCCGAATGGACATTCCCAAACGCGTTAGTACGATAAAATGTCATATCTGTTAATTGCGAATTGCAAAAAGCTTTACTCAACATGCAAATTGATCGTTTACTCAATTCGCGTTGGAGTGAAATTACAAGCTGAATCGTTTATGCGTCAATTTAT
>NCVS01000779.1:10758-22776 GCA_003055095.1 Goniozus legneri
ATACACATATATTCATATATTTATATAAATATATATCCAGTAATGACATTGAGTAAAAAAAAAATATACATAATATCTTTCCACATCGAAAAAATCGTCCGCAATAATAACAAACAAACACAATTTTCGGTTAACCAAGAGCACGACGAAATATTTTCTTTTCGCATCACCAATAATACATACGTAATGTATATTATTACGATATCATTTTTATACATACGTAATACAAATTTACAAATCACAAAATAAAGTGCATGTATTTACGTTATATCGTGTACACGTGACGCTCAAAAAATAATATAATATCGAATATATAAACGACATAATTCAAAACACGGACGGTCTCTTATCAAAAAGCATGATCCTGATTCTTGTTAGTTCTTTCATCACCGACAAAAACGTACTCATAATTCTCATTTCTCTTTTCATTTTTCACGCTTGCTTCTTCATTGTTCAACTCACCATGTTATAATCATCTATTTTGCTGATTGACCGAAGAAAGATGTTGACGTTCACGATTGTCGGGCCATCTAATACGTCGACCGGAACAGAACAAAACATATCGATTAATGATGTTTGAACGCCGTGCTCTGCTTCGTGGCGTGGTACACTCTTATTTTTTTTTCATTCGCTCATTTATTTTCTCTTTTCGGCGGAGTGTGTTTATTCATATTTTTTTTTTCGTCCCCCTCGCCTCCGTGAGAGAGAGAGAGAGAGAGAGGGGGGGGGGAGGGAGCATTTTGTTTTGCGGGGAAGAACGAGATGACGGAGAATGATGAGTGAGAACGGGCCGAGGGAGCTCCGGCTGGATGAAATATCGACGGTACAGTTATAACGCGAGTAATCGATCGGACGTCCGATTTATATTCCGCTCAAACCACTCGCAGTTGCATCGTCGAAGGAATCGAGCTCGGCGAAGCGGCTCGGTCCCGACTCGAGACATAGAGAGAGAAAGAGAGAGAGAGAGATAGGCAGACAGATAGAGAGAGAGAAAATGTATTAATTCGTGACTATAAGCTGGATAGGGTGACTTCCCGAGAGTGTTGAGTCGATCGAGAACGGATGATGAGGAGCGCCAGGCGAGAAATCAAAATTCATAATAATGAAGAATCCTCGAGGGGGAGGTAAATCAAGAGTTAAAAGAAACATCGTCCGGGGTCGAGAAGGAACATGTGCCTGCGAATTTCTCGCTCTCGGATGAGATTTTTTTTCTTTCTCATTTATATATACAGTCGAATCGCGTTATGAGACCGCTCGTTATGAGACCGTCCAATTTTTTGTCACTGTAGACTTTTCCCCCACCATAAGTTCAAATACGTCGAATCTCGTTATGAGTCCGCTCACGTACAGACTCACACGCTTAAAAATTAGGGGAAGTTCAAGTTTCAATCGTCGCCTGTGCAGGAGTGGGGGCACACGAATTCTTAGAATTATATTCCCCTAAACCCCCATAGGCGGGTTCATAACGCGATTCGACTGTACACAAACTCTTGCACGCATTCACCGCCGGAACGATCGAATTAGCGTTTCGAAATCGGCTAACCTCGATTACTTTCGCCGTTCGATATCTGTATCGCGCGCTATTTGTCTTCGGTTTTTGTTTGAGTAGCACACAAAGGAAGGCGCATTCAGCAGCCCGTTAAGTGCTCCGTAAAGATTACGCACGCCCCACGCGCTTTTGTGGTTAGGATAACTTGGAATTATCCCACGGGCTTAAAATATCAGATTGTTCGTGGAATTCTGAGAAGAAGAGTCCTTTGTTATTTGGAGATTCGGAATTGTTTTCGAGTTGCTCGGATTTTTCACCGGCCCCAATCAGAGACCATTGCATTATTACACAAAAAATGAAAATTTGTTAAAAATATCAAGTACGCTCAACAAAATATTCGTTCGAATTAAATACACCAATTCTAAATAATATTTCTTTGTAAGTATCGAACGAATTTTTATTTCCAATGCAATAATAAAACTCCGATACCCCAAATAACTCCAGCCCAGAAAATACAAAAATGGAACTTTTGCTCAGAATTTCACAAGTTGAAGAACATGCGATCATTCTGGGACAACCAGTATGATATTTCGCGTGTTCTAAATTTCGAGCGTACGTTTCTACAGAAAGAGAGAGAGAGAGAGAGAGGGGGGGGGGGGGGGGGGTGAAAGAGAAAAAGAAAAATGATTCACAAAAGCAACCCCAGAACTCGCCAACACAAAGGGCCTTTCTTGTGTGTGCTTCACCCCACGTTTCGTTTTACGGGGTTGAGGGTAGTTTCGGCCATATCGTAGCTTATGATAGTGCCTCCCTCGTTAGAGAGAGAAGGGGTATAGCGAGAGAGAGAGAAAGAGAGAGGACAGTTACGAGGCTTCGAAGAACGAGGCGAGAGACAATTGCGATAACCGGCAGGAGAAAAGTGTTCGCGTTGAGTACTCAAAAGAGGGAGGAGAGGGAACAAACAACGCGCAAGTTTATTCGCGATGAAAAACCGCGAGCGAGGTGTCGCGATAACGCCCCACCCCTCACGCGCGAATATAATTTACGCCAGAACGATAGGTTTTTATTTTTTCAAAGCCACCCTTTTCTCTCCTCCCTCCCCCCCAAACGGCTCGTTCCTGTTTTTTTCTGTATTTTTTTTTTGTCTGTAATCTTTTTTTTCGGTCCACGCGACTGAGGCAAAATTTTGCCAAGAATATCCCTATGTAAATGTATGTAAATGCTCATCTGGTTCGCCGTTGAATTATACATGAAATTTATACGGAGTGCGGTGTACGCGCGAGCGTGTGTGTACCTACATACGTAACGGCCTGTACCGGAAATAGTACACCCGGGCCCCCGGTTACCCGTGTAAAATTTTGTTTTTTTTGTTTGCACCCCCACGCGGAGGTTGGATCGCGCGAAGCAGGGTAAAAAAAAAATAATGTATTACAATTTCATCGGCCGTTGGGGCGATTCCGCGAAACGAATAGATCAATTTTCCTCGCCACGGACGCGCCGGGAAATACGATACGGTATTTATTGAGGAGAAATTTCCACTTTTTAATTTCGCGCCGAGTCACGCTCGCGTAAATAAATCGAGCCGAATCCGATACAGACGGCCGGCTCGTACGTTACTCTCGGCGTATCGGAGCTCCTCGTCTCTCGTCCTCCCTCCTCGTTCCGATTTTCGAGTGGGGAAAAAGAGGAGGAATCGAGAGGAAAAAGTCGAAATAATTTCCCGCTCTTCCAGCAGTTGAAAAACTAGACGGGTGCCCGAAAATGACCGCGCGTGCTCGTGATAAAGATTAAAAATTTCAGACAGATCCTAGAAAATGAATGAGAAATTTAGAATTTTCAGGGAGGATATATTTAAAGTTGCACTACTCGAATGATTTCGAGCCTGCGACTCGAACGACTAAACGGGTGTCCTAAAATGACCGCACGTGCTCGTGATGAAGATTGAAAATTTTAGACAAGTCCTAGAAAATGAGAAATTTAGAACTTTTGTGGAAGATATATTGAAAGTTGTACTACTTGAAGGATTCGTAGTCGGCGACATTTCGCATATTCCTCGGGGTGTCCCAAAATTCTTCGAATAACGAAATAACGAAATATCGAAGAAAAGGGTGACGAGGAGGAGGTTCAATACGCTTTTCGTTGAATGCCACGTTCGCCCGTATCGAACGTTCCCGATTATAAAAATACGAATACAGAGCCTCGCTCTGCAGTCAACTACAGCGTGCTAAACATATACATAATTTTCATAGTCCTCCGTAAAACGTGTGGGTGTGTCAGAAAAATTTCCGTTCAGAAATTCGTATCCAACAAAAGCATCGTACCACTGCGGAGCGAAACGGACGTCGCTCGTTGTTTTTTAGATTCGCTGAATGATGAATCGTGTCGTTGCGTGAACAGAAACGGTTATTCTCCTTTTTTCGATTAAGCCCGTCAGGCAATGCCAACAGTCTAACTCTTATCATGCAATAAGAATCGCATAGCAAGAATATATATGCTCACATATATATGCCATGTATCGTGAGATAAAAAAGAAAAATAATACTAATAAAGAGTTTATCTCTTAACGCCGTGTGTGTTTCGCAATATGCGAGAAGAGAATCGTATCACCGTTGTTGCGCATGAATTTCTGAACGAGCGTGTCTTGGGGGGAATTTTATTCCCCTTGAGAAGGGAATCCAGTCGAGAGTCGCAAACTTGTCATACAGTGTGGGAGTGTAGGCAAGCGTCCAACGTTTATATATAAATATATATGTAATCTTTCATTTAATTAATAAAGAAACTACGGTACAACACCGGATGAATAATACTAGAACAGCTAAAAAAATAAAGAACATTTATCTTCGCGAGGAGCACGACGATAAACCAAGAAGAGGAATGCGGGGGTCTCGTATCTCGAGACCCCTCTGGCTCTCTCGTCGAGAAACACAATACCGCTCGTCCTACTCGCGAAGTTCAAAAGTATCCTTTACAAACAGATTAGTTAGATGAAAAAATGGTATAAATACAGAGAGATAGAGAGTAGAAAGCATTGTAGAGGGTGAAAGAAAGAAAACAAAAAGGAAAATCAAGAAGAATCAGTGTCGAGGCACACACCCATCAATCTCTTGCGAATGAGCTAAAATTTATCGTGAGTCGTGGTGAGGGTACTATTCTCGTTCAAGGACAATTTGTATCTCCGGACGGGATTACCAGCCCGAGGAACGAGATTAATCAAAATCGGATATTCACGATCTTGATGGGTTTTTTCTTACTTGGAGTGTGAGAGAGAAATCTGTAAATCTATTCTCGAAACGAGTGCGTATCAACGTCTCGCTACCGAGAGAGAGAGAGAGAGAGAGAAAGAGAGAGAGAGTGGAGTATAATCACGAAGAGAAAACCTTGCTTGGTGTGGAGTCGTGAAAAATTCACTGTGTCGCTGTGTGAATGTGCCTGTTCTCACACAGGTATGACATGTCAAGTCTGGCTGGGTGTGCGTGTCGGTGGGAATTATTTCAAAAAACAATACAAACGAAAGTGACAAAAAAAATGAACAACAGAGAGAGAGAGAGATAGACAGACAAAGAGAGAGAGAGAAAGATAGAGCTGTATATATATATATATCTTTTACGAACACTCAGCATGAATAATAATAAAGTGTGCGTGAGTTTGGAGTGATCGGTTATATTCTCTTGTTGGATTTATTCGCTTGGGGTTTTATTTTGTTGTTGTTTATTTTTCTTTTATGTACTTTGTCGGGACGTTTTGTTTTCTGTTAATTGTTTGACTTACCATAGTAACGTCATCTATTTTTGAGATACTTCGAACAAATATGTTGACGCGGACAACCGCGGGCCCATCTAACATAGCAAACAGAACAAACAAAATTAATCAATCACTGAATTAAACACACAGGGATTCGAGTATCGACGAGGTTTCTTTATATTTTATATTTTTTTTTTTTACTCGTTCGCAAATATCGTTTGCTCTTTCTCGGGGGTCTCATCTCGATACGAGCAGCGTTGATTCTTCGTGTATCGAGAATACGAGAGAACGAGCGGGGACTGCGAGAAGTACGGAAGTACTTCTCGAATGCAATATCGAATGCAAAATATGCTCCTCGTGTAATGCGCAATTTTCTCATCGCTGATTCCGTCGATTTGCGAGAGAAAAAAAGTAGCGAGGTAGGAAGGAAATGAGTATATATGGGGGAGAAAAAATTGCTCATCTCGAAAACTCTCGTTGGAGAGAGAGAGAGAGAGAAAAGAATGAGGAGAGAGACAGAGGGATGAGAGAAATTCACCTAAATGTCGTGTCACCCGTCGATTATCGATTCCGGACGGTGACGTCACCGACGTATGCAGTCGACATGTCACACACGTATGTACGCAACCATTTACATCGTCACAGGAACCACACAACGCCGTGTAAGCGGCCGGAGGTAGACGGACGTACATATGCGGGCTAATTTCCAACGCGTTTATCGATACACGACGTTTAATCGAGTCGCGTTCTGACGTACACGCTTATACTGGGTGTACTGGAACATTCTTGTGAAAAACAAAATGAGAAACTTGTTTATCGTTGGCCAATGAGTGCGCCTCGAATTTCAGCGTTTTATTCAAATTGAAATTTGCACTGAGATCAACTCGTATCGAGGCTGGAAAACTGGAGTAAGTCAAAAACCGTACACCGTATTAATAAATGGAAGAGGACGCACTGGAAATAAAAATTTGTCGAACGTACTTGATTTGCATGCGTTCAAATATTAAAATTATCAAAATGTTTGAGTTGAACTTTATCCTGAAGAATATTTAAAACGATTCACGCCGTTGAACATATTTTTATGTTTTTCTACAGATTGAAGAATATTTTCGGTGCGTTTTTCGGAATTTCATTCGATACCAGGACACCCTGTATATATGCATATTTATCCTCATACACGCGACGCTATATACGTATATAATCACGTACACGACGATTAAATCCCAGCTCGCTGATTGAACGCCCGTGGCGCGTTACAACATTAATCGACGAATTGGGTGGAAACGTCGCGAATCGACGAAACGGCAAATGCCCCCGTTTATGGGATTTTCGCTTTTCGAAGAGCGAGAGAGACAGATACAGAGAGAGTGGACGAACTGGAATCTCGCTGGGGAAGAGCGAGGATAATCGAAACTCTCTCCTGGCTGCGCGAATTCGGCGACCCTCGAAGAGGAGCCCCTCTCGAGATCGCTAACGACGATCGATCTCTCGCAGCTCGATCGATCTCGTTTTCTTTTCTCTTCGGCGCGCGTCTTGAGAACGGACGTACGGATAAAACGAGTGAGAAGCGTTTATGTAAATATATCTCATTCGGCTTTCAACGGGTTCTCGATTCATTCGCTTCTTCGATCCACACCTTGACGAGCTTTTCTTTTTTACCGTCGTCAAGTGGATTTTATACAGAGAAGTAAGAAGAAAAAAAATTATACAAGGAAGAAAATTAATTGTTCGGTCGGGTGTGGAGCTTTCCTTTCTTCGCTAGTACCATGCGATTCGTTCCTACTGAAATGTGAATATTATAATCGCTAACTGTGGACGAGGAACTCGACGAGAGAGAGAGAGAGAGAGAGAGAGAGAGAGTGTTAGTGTATGTAACGTCATGCAAATCCAAGAATGCTTGTACCGCGGCGAAGAGAGATTGCATTTATACAAGCTCGCGTTCCCGCCCCCTCGCACCACTCTTTCGCGTAAATAACGAAACTCATGTGCGCGCATCCGCCCCCCGATCTCACCCCTCGTCCCCCTCCGCGATAGCTCGAACGTTTAACGGCCGGGCGAATGAATCAAAAACGCTGAAAAGTCATTTGACGGAAAAGTGGGTATATAACAAAAAAAAGGAGAGAAAAATCGAACAGAGAGAACTCTGACGTAAAAAAAATCGGTCAACGCGCCCCCGAATTCTATTTATTGCGAATCGAACGGCGCCGCTCGATGACGTAATCGGCCGCATCCCCTCCTCCTCTATTCCCCCGATTCACCTCGTTCAACCCCTCCAGCCCCCCCCCCCTTGCACCTCGCGACGTGACGTAACGCTTCGGGCGCGTCGATTTTCATTACGCAACCGGGAATCGTTTCCCTCGATCGTCCCCGTTCGACAATCCTCGCCAGAGCACTCTCGACCGGGAAACGAGATCAGTCCGATAGATCGATTATTCGAGAAAGAAAAGTAGAATTTACGGACTCGTTCCAGAGAAATATCGGGAGTAATTTCTTTAATTGAAATAAAAAATGTTATATCGAATATTTGTTCGATGTACTGTAACGTATTCGACACCGCGAGTGTTGGCGCGTTCAACCGATTCGAGAGAGGAGGGATATTTTTCGCGAGCGGGGCTGTCGCGGTGTTGTTTAAATAGGGGCTTCTTCTAATTACGCAAGTTTTCGCTTAAAACTTTTCGCGAGGGGGCGAGGAGGGAGATATATATCTCGTTCTGTTCTTTCTCCAGCAAACAGAAATCCAACGACCCTCGGCGAGAGAATCAAAACCGTTCGCGAAATTTATTTCGTTGTAATATCGGATTCGCCATCTCTCTTTTTCTGCAAATTTTCACGGAATTTTCATGTAAAAAAAAGAGAGAGAGAGTGAGTTATGGACTCGATGATAATCGCTTTAACTCGCGTGTATTTTCTCTTCGATAAAGTCATATATCGTTGTTTGCTCGTAATTCGCGAAAAAACATACGAGACAAGGAAAAATAACGAAAAAACTAGAGATAACTGAAAATATTTTTGTTGCCTTCGTCGCGAGTCGAAATAGAATCATCCGCTCGAAATTGCGTATGCAAATCAGCTATCGGACCGTAAAAGGGCGCGAGCATGCCCAAGAGAGGTATGAAGAGATGAAAAAAAATAGTCGGGAAATATTCCGAAATCTCTTTACTACTCGCGGGACTCCTAATGGCGGACGGGGGGGTGGGAGGGGTTGGAGATTATACGTTTCCTCCATATCCGGCACCGTCGACGCGTGTCCTCTCCGCACAGCCGGCCAAATAGAAAAAGGAGAACTTCTCTTCTACTGACAGTCCACAGGGTGTCCCGAAATTTCCGCTCGGCGTTTAACAATTTTGTAGAATTTCGAGGAGAAATTTTTCACCGTTCTAAAATCGAGATATTTGGATGTTTCCTCCGAACAAATTATTCCGTAATAATTTGCTGAAAAATCAAAATAACTCGGAAACAGTGAAAAGTGCTGTTCTATCCGAAATTTCACAAACTTCATTCGTGACGCTTGCGGTCTTTAGGAAGCCCTGCTTGTATACTTCAAATATATATACATGTGTATATGTTAAAAGCTGAGAATGCGACATGCCTGCGACTATTCTATTTTGTAAATGCTAATCTTGGATTTGGGTAAATTGAAATGATCAGTCTCGTTCTGTATAATATACATATACATATATATGCGAATTTACGTCACCGGACGTATAATCCACACACATCGCGTATAAAATCCTGGGCTGTGATTAACGAAAATGGGAGGGCGAAAAATGAAAATCTGCGTTCCGAAAAGAATATCTATATATATATATATAGAGAGAGAGAGAGAGTGAGAGAGAGAGAGAAATAGGAATAGAGAGAAAAAAAATGCGAGCTAAAAAAAGAAGAGAAATCGCTGCAAAATAATCTCCATGCCGCGCGTGTGTGGCTGAATAGCGCCGGTGATGATCTCCCAATGGAGAGCGGAGAAATTTGCCCTCGCGCTCGAGTCGATTTACCAGATGCGCGAAAATTCGCGCGACAGCGGTGTGTGTAAGTGACGCGTCCGACGAAACGAAAAGGAGGAGAGGGGAGAGAGAGAACGAAGGTCCCGCGTGTTGTCGACAGTCGACACCAGACGGAAGAATCGACGGCAGATGTCGCGAACGAGGGACCTGCTCGAGTGCGAGAGAGAGAGAGAGAGAGAGAGAGAGAGAGAGAGGAACGCGATAAGCAAAAACATTTTCTCATCCCGCTCGAGAAAATGATTTTTCTTCTTTTTTCTCCTCCTCGAATCACCTTCCCCTGCGTTTTTCGATTTACGAGATTGAACTCATCCCTCTCTCTCGCTTCGGCTCGCTGAATGCGCGTCCTTCTCCTCCTCGTCTTGTTATGTCGAGGTGAGCGAGAAAAAAAGCGTTTTACGGCTTTGCGCGCTCGTTCGGGGCCACGCTTTTGGAAATTCGACGTTAATTCGGAATAAGGCGTGGTACGTAGGCCAGGGGCGTATCGAGGGGGCGGCTGCCTCCCGCGGGATGCTCGGAGTCAAAGGAGCCCGTCTCTTTTGAGAGTTTCGTGCGTGTTCTTTGCGCGCGAGACGGAGAAAAAAAGAAGAAAAAAAGGCTCGTCTCGAGGAATCCACGGCAATCGCGAACTTCCGTGCGAGATAAGAAAAATTTCTCTCGTTCTGTCCTGGGATCGAGTTCTCACGATTGGCCATGCCACACAACTGCCGAGCGTACTAGCCAACAAAAATAGTAATAATACACTGATGTAAATATTTGTCGAAGCTTCGATATTCATTTGAAAGTGGAAATAAATATTTAATTCGGTAGAGTGAATTGTCTTTAAAGATCATCGAAATAAAATTGAGATATGTACAAGCAATTGTCTAGCGAATTAAATATTTGCAAATGATGATTATGTTCAACAAAAATTTTTTTACAGTGCAATCGCGTCCGCAGCCGGGTCCACCCTTACCCTTCGATCATCTATCGTGTGTGCGTATTCGTAAATATATATGTATATGTATAATATCGCAACGAGACGTTCGCTTTGACTGTTTTTAAAAGAACATACTTACCATCTTGATGTCACTAATTGTCGCAATGCTTCGCACAAACAGGTTTACCCGGACAATGGCCGGCCCATCTAAGGGCAAAAACAACACAGCCCTCGTTTAGTCAAAACTCACCCTCTATCACGGCGCTAAGGTATCTCTATTGAATTCTCTCTCCCCGTATTAACTTTCCCCACTCATGTTTCATTCTCTTTTCCTTCTTTTCTTTTTTTTTTTATTTTTCTTTCGTTATCCCCTCACTTCTTGCCTCGAGCCGCCCTCGTCAAAATGAGTCGAACGCGCGAAATTTCGAAATTCATCCCCCTCGGTGTCCAAATACGTGCTCTTCGTTCTTCGTTATCCTCGTTTCGACAAAATTCGTACGGCTTCTCTTCGTGTTTCCGGTACGAAAATTTTATTTCGAGCAAAATTCTGTCGCCAATTTCGTACTTTTTTCCACCTTTTCTTTAATTCTCGAGCCGCTTATCCTTTTATATCTTTTTTCGTCGAGCTTTTTTCATTAAGGACCGACGCGCGGAACGAATATCCTTTCTCGTTCCGTTGCGGACTCGCTGCAGAATTTTTCGACCGGGAAGGGCGTGTCTCGCTGAAAATTTTCGCGTCTTTCGTTTACACTCTCGTAGGATTTGACGGAATTCCCGCCCGACGCGATTTACGAATACGGTAACTGTTCTAATTAACCTAGTTATTCCGTGCTTGTCACTAGTATATTGCGAAACTTCCACACGTGAAATGGGAGTTTTGTCGTTATCCTCGATACTATAATAATAACCTAGCTAATCAGCGCGACTCTAATCGGGTATCGATAATTGCAATATCTAGAACGAATTCATGTATGTACAGAATACTCAACGTGCACAGGGTGTCCTAGATCTATCCGATGAATATTTACAGGATATTAAATCTTGAAATTTTGACGAAATTAATGCAGTTATAATTATTAATTCAATGCATCGTTGAATAGTTATTGTTCTAAGAATAACCAATTGTAATATTTAAAGAAATTTTTCGAACTAAATGTGCATTTTTATACTGTCAGTAAAATGAAAACTGAGTGGATCGATTTCGCGAATATTTGTAGGACGAACCCTTTCGTTAAACTGTCAAAATTTTGGTAGTACGAAAATGCTCATTTGGTTCAACAAATTTCTTCCCACAGTGTAACTTCGGTGTTTACCGATACGCAAATATTATTGGGGCAAGTTAGGACACCCAGTACACAGATTTACCTACGGGAGGATAACAGGTGCATTCGGTTTCGATGGCCTGCAGTGTTTTGCCAGCGCCATAGTGATGATTATTAATTTACTCCGGTCGGCGTGTGGAATATCGAAATTCAGCGTATTTTCTCGTTCGGCTCAAGCCCCCATTTCCAATAAATATAGTAGGATTTCGCGCCAACCCGTTCAATTTCGCTCCCTCCTTTTTTTTCTCCCGACTAACGATAAGTGCATTCATCGGTAGCTTCCCATGCGAGCTCGAATCTCGATCGAACAACCGTCGCGAATACCGGCGTGTGCGCGCACAGTGCGATTAATCATGTAGCCGGGGGGACGCACTCTCTTTATGTCATCGTCGGTTTTAATAAGCTCGTCGCGTGCAAAGACAAATGACGCCGAAATTACGTGTCTATTAGATGCAAAAAAGAGATAGAGAGAGAGAAATAGAGAGAGGAGAGATGAGCTCGCGTTACGGGAATGAGTATTTACCCTTTCGCCCGGCTATTTTTCAT
>NCVS01000779.1:30740-68249 GCA_003055095.1 Goniozus legneri
CGTCACCGGGCCGCACCGACGGTCCAACCTCGTCCCGCCTCGCCCTCGTTACCAGCTCAAAAGCGCGCCACGTCGCGTATCTTCGAAATTCGCCAACGGATCTCTCTCTCTCTGTCTCACTCTCCCTCTCTCCCTCCTCGGTACCAGCAAGCGCGATAACGAGCATCGCGAAATTAATTTTCGCCCGGCGAGAGCGGGGCTTCATTGTTTTGCTTTATTATCCGCGCGGGTGGAAAAAGGTGCCATGGAAGTGCCGGGGAGAGATTAAAAGAGAGATCAAGAAGAAAATCAAGAGAACGAAAAAGGTAAATAACGATGTTTGTCGCGCAGGACGGGCACCCGGAATTTACTACTTAAAAGGACACTCTCAAACGATTTTAATTTTAAAAATCAAACAAATCGAGTATTCGAAAAAAAAGTACAACGGTTTTTTTCGAGGAGTGTAGAAAAATTGAAATACGGAACGGGTGTACACAAAATAGGGAAACAAGTAGGTTTGACGTTCGATAGCGAACATAATTGCGTTACAAACAACGCGTCAGCGTGTACGAAAAGAAAAATGAAATTTTTTGAAATTCTCTCCCAGAGAGAAAATAGAAGGGGGTGGATGTAGCTCGAACGTCGAAGAGCACACGGGGGATCAAAGACCCGTTTCGCGCGAGCGCTCGCGTCCCCGGAGTTGAAAATATAAAGCGCGAGAGAGGGTCGAGAGGGAGTGCATAGAGAAGAGGGGCCAAGAGGGTGGGAAGCACGACGATTAGAATTACTCTCGCGGGACGCGCGATCGGGCGCATAATGAGGCGACCGTTCCCCGATTGACGAGAGTCATCCGACCGAGATGACAATCGAATCCCCGAGAATGGAATTGTTACGAAATAGAGACGCGCTGTGCTATATAAAGTGTCCCAGAATTAGCGAACGGTAATTGAAACTAGGCAGTTCGCGAAATTCTGGGACAAAGCGTTTTTTGCCACATTCCAATTCGATGCGCCGATTTCGGGTTTGAATTTTTGCTCGGCCAATCGGGATCCCCCTGGGCGTGGCTTATTTTGCAGTTAAAATTATAAAAATAAAACGAGACTGCGGACGGGGTGATATATTTTTCGAATACATTCGAGGCCGTTTCCGATTGGCCGACGAAAAATCGGAATAACTCCGGAACTATAAATCGAACATGAAAATGGAAACAGATTTTTTATTTGAAATTTCACGAGCGATCCGTTATTTGACGAACGCGCGGTCATTCGGGGACACCTTATACGCGTCTCTTCGATTTCACCGAGAGGAACGTTTATTCGAGACGAGAGAAATAACAGAGATGTTATCGCGAGTGGATTTATTTTCGCCGGCGCACAAAGATATTTTATATTTATTCAATCGAACCGGTAAAACAGAGGGAGGTCCACGGGAGAGAAAAAGAGCGTAAAAATGGATAAGTTACCGGTCGAGGATAAGTTGGGAAAACTTGCGTGTTTGCCCTCCACGGGGGATGGAATATCTCCGTCACAAAAAAAAGTCGCTCGCCGTACGGTGCCGTATTAATAATCTCGTAAGTTTCGGGATCAGCGGAAAGAATAATCCTAGCTAAGAGGCGTGAAGAGTTTAATTCTAGGATTTTCGCTGAGTAAATATGAATTTACGAGAACACTCGGCCGGGGTAAAAGTGAAACAGAAACCAAAATAATCTAGTCGGAACCAAAATAGTATTCGCGATAAAACTCGTCGCGCACTCGAGACGCGAATTCCGTTCATTAACCGAGTTCCGATGTCATTTCGGTATGCGAAAAGTTGAAAAATCGAATTCAGCGCGAACCGCAATTCGAAATTCCCTGCGTACTTCACCGGCACCCGAGCACCATTCGGATTCAGACAAGTTTCTCAAACATAACAATAGGTGGGGAAAGGGCAAAATTGCGATGTTTCAACAAGCCGCAAAACCTATATGCAGTTTCTGTTATATAAATCTACTGGATGTTCCAGAATTACTATACGATTATTAGAATATTCGTAAAATTGTGTGAAAGAAGTCTTTTATAAAATTCAGATTGACAATGTTTTCGAGTTATTTGAATTTTAATTTCAGAATTAAAATATTTTTAAAATTGTACAACAAAGTTCTTTATAATTACGAGCTGGATGAAATATCTTCGAATTATTTGAATTTTTCGATAGCCAATAGGATGCAAAGTTTTCCTAAATCGTTTAATTAAATCGAAAAAATGAAAAGGGATCATTTCTTTCTTTCACAGGCTATTATCTACACGAAGGGCTCGCAGTTCCGGGACACCCTTTATAAGCTAGTAACGAGCTGACTAACTAGCGTGCACGAGGGAGAGAGAGAGAGAGAGAGAGAGAGAGAGAGAAAGATAATTCAGCGATAAGAGAGTTATCAATTAATAAAGCACACGATCTCGGCTCAAACAAACGCGATCCATGAAACCAAAAGGGAAAACACGGTTATCGATACAGCCGGGATCGACCAATCCCGATTCGAAAGCAAGACTCTCGCTTCTTTATTCTCTCGTGGGCGTATCGATATACGCCGAGCAAAGGACGCCGGATAACGCGGATAAGGACGAAGGGGAGGGCAAGCGAAATAAATTTTTTCTCAATGAATTTATATCGCGACGAGAGAAAAAAGATGGGCAAAAAAAAGAGAAGATGGAAGATTACCTCGCGCAGATGCGCGCGCACCCTCTCTCTCTTTCTCTCTCTCTCCCTCTCGGGGGGCGTCTGGGACGAAATCGCGCCGAGGCAATCAATATGACGAGCGTGACGTCACGCGCGCTTTTCCAGACGTAGCGCGCGCCGTACGTGCGTTATCGTTTTCCACGTCGGCACTAAAACACGTCTCGCGCGGGTTCTCGCATCCTCGGGCCTCTCGTCACTTTCCTCGGCGCACCACGCCCATCGCCCTCGTCCCGAGGAAGCCTGGAGGAAGCCGATGGATCGCTGCCAGTAGTCCGATTCTCCTCGCCATCTCGCGTTCTCGCGCCGATCTAGAGCCATTCCCCTAGCGGCCTACCTGGTGACTTTTCACCAGATGAAAACGTAACACGTGTCAGTGGTGCGACTAACGCGCGTACGTACGGCCGTGGTGCGAGCAGGAGCGAACAAATGGCCAGCCAGGTAACGTCCTTGTAACGTTCCAAGAGTTCAACCGATCCAACCGAGAGCACCAAGACGTCGGGGACGACGAAGAGAGGACCTGGTGACTTCTCGCGAGAACGACGCAGTCATGGCCACGGGAGGGACTCTCGGCCCGTTCGTCAGAGGACTTCTCTTCCTTCTGGCCTGTGCGAACGCTGAGGTTTTCACCAATACCTTCCTCGTGAAGCTCAGGGAGCCCATCGAGCATCAACTGGCCGATCAGGTCGCGGTCAGGAACGGTTTCGTCAATCTCGGACCGGTGAGTGTGTATATCTGTACTTTTTCTACAGGCTGCCGCAAATTTGGCTGCCTGGTTCTCATGGGAAATGTCTTATTGTTAGTTGGCACGAAAATTCTCAAGGAGAATTCGTTTCACGTATGCTTTACATTTCTCGATTGGCCAGATACCCTGGATATGGTATAAACAGAAATATACAGGGTGTTTCATAACAAGTAGCACGTAATTCCTCTTTCATTTTTCCATACGTATATCTACCACTCAAAGGGGACAGTTATCGTTTTTAAACAATTATAATTCGAGAGATTCATCTCGAAGTTTTAAAACGAATGAAGAATAACCGTCCTCTTTTTCGAGTATATTTTCCTGGCCAGAAACCCAATCGTACGAGTTCCCCGCACGAGATAAAATATGTTTCACTCGGAATTTTCATGATAACTTTGCGACACCCTATAGACATATTTACATATCCATACCGGTCCGAAGCTCGCCTCCCAGCGGCGACTTATGAATAAATCAGGGCCCGGCAGTGGTACAGGTCGTCATAAGTCGGACGCTCGGCTATCCAGCGCGTGCTCGAACAATTCTCGAGCGATTAAAGGAGGCTCCACTTCGGACCCGCTATCGACTATTTTTCCATTTTTGTCGAATTCGATTTGCATGCTAACTCTCGGCGGATTATTCTTTCGCAGGTACTTGGGAGCAAAACGGAATACCATTTCGTTCATAGGGCTTTGCCGCACGCGCGCACGAAGCGATCCGTGCCCCATACGCGGAGATTAAAAGTAGATCCACTGGTGAGTACGTGCGGCCGGCTACACGCGGGTTAGTCACACATACGTACGTGTTGGAAATTCAAATATGTGTGACGGTGGAAAAAAAGAAATGGGCGAAGGGAGAGAGAGAGAGAGAGAGAGAGAGGTATAAATTTCGATTTCCCGTCACGTAAACCCTGATCTCCAAGAGTTTTTTTTACTCACCCTTTTCTCTCTCTCTCTCTCTCTCTCTCTCTCTCCTCTCTCTTCGGCGTCCTCGCCAACGTCTTCTTTTTAATACAATATCGTCTCGCGAACGAAAACTCGAGTATTGCCGCGGTGAGCAAAAAAATATAAAAATTAAGAGTTTTATTCTCGGAGTATATGGGTTCGTTTTTCCTTTTTCATTTCTCGTTCTCTCGTCTCTCCCTCTCGCGATTTTTCCCTTTCTAGGGCTCTCTCTTTTTGCTTCTTTTATGAAATATCAAAGTTCAGGCGGCTTGAGATATCGAGTTGCCTTAACCCGGCCCATTCCACTTTTACGTGTAAGGGAATTGGAAAGAGCGAGAGAGAAAGAGAAAGAGAGGAGGGGATAATAAAACTCGCGAGCGTAAAATCACTGAAGTGGTCGTTCCCGTTATATGAGAATTTTACGACGTCTTATAGGTCGTTTCGAACTAAATGTTATTAAAAAAAGAAATGAAAAAATTCTCCCCGCGAAATGCGCATCGAAATAATTGCGAGAAGAGGGACATAAAAATATGGAAAAAAGCTGAAGTTTCATAGGGAAAATTTTTTCAATTAAAACGAATTTCGATCGATCGGAACCGAGAAAAATATATCGACACGGTAAAAAGAGATGTTTAATATGTTAAGAGTATCTCACTATCAAAACATTCGTGTTGATCGTTTAATATACTATTATTAATTTAACATATGTGAGTTTTGTTGTTTAGCCTTTACAGAATATGAATCGATAAATTGAATTAATTTTCTCTTCTTCTATTATTATTATTAACAAAAAGTGAAAATGTACAGTTGAATGTACAATTTAATATAATTGTTTCATTTATATTTCATCATAATTACGTCACAATAATTAAAATCCAAATTGGATTCGTCTGCTACGAGTATCATCAGAATACTATTTCAAACACTGAAAATTTAGTTCGCGAAGAGAATATTTTTCCAGTCCTCGCATAATAGGAATTTCTTCCAACCGTCTTTCAAAATAAAATTTACGGGAGATTGAATAACAACGAGTAATTTAAAAGTACTTTGTCGGACTTCTTATTCGTACAACTATAGGGCATATTTATAGAGTACGTTTACTTACAGAATACCATTAATTTTAATATTTAAAATGAAGCTCAAAATAATTCATTTAGGGTATCGGATGTAGAGATAATGTATTTTTTATTATAAGCGCAGAAACTCTTGTTATTCATTGGTGCATCATTTTCTGTGGAACGCTTCATTAGATTTCGATGAAAATTTGCATGGGGGACTATATAATTCGAATAAGTAATTTCTTCCGAGATTATCAAGCTTCCGGTAATAAACAGTTTAGTAAAGTATAGGATGCCGGATAATAAATCTAATAATCGAAAAGGTAATCATATTGTCATAAATGATATCCTGTAAGTACACTTTGAGCGATTTTTAAGAGTATTCCATCAATATCACTCAGTAGCTGGAACATTATAAGAAAACATTCGATTTGGAATACTAATTGAGTCTTTAAAACACTCGAAATTTGTCCCGGGATATAAAAATAGGCAGACGACCGATTAAGGTGAAATTGAGAGCACTTTTTTTACCGTCTAGTCACGATTATTGCGATATATTTTTCTCGGTTAGCCGTGTCGCAGCGGGACGAGGTAGGAATTACAAAATACTCGATTCAGGTACACACGGCGATTCAACAAGCCGGCTTCAAGCGCGTGAAGCGAGGCTACAAGCTGCTCAACGTCGAGAATCTCGTGCCCCTGCACCAGATCAAGGACCCGTCTAATCCCGCTGCCAAAGAGCCCACTGATCCCTACTTCCAGTATCAATGGTATCTCAAGAACACCGGACAGAACGGCGGCAAGCCGAAACTCGATCTCAACGTCGAGGCCGCTTGGGCTCAGGGTGTCACCGGCAAAAACGTCACCACCGCTATTATGGACGATGGTTAATAGTTTCCCTACTCGAGTATTAATTCTATTAATACTCTACTTTGGGGGAGAATATCTTTTCACTGGTGAATATTTTCGTGATTGTTATACGAGGATAAGTGTTTCGTATATTTTTAAACGTTTTATCACGCTGAAATATTAAACGTACACTGAACGAAATTTTGTTGAAGTTGACATTTGAAAACAGAAATGAATATTTGATTCGATAAAATGAATTATTATTGGAAGTTAAATTTTTATCTGAACGTACACTGAGAAAAAATGTTGTTGAACCAATCAAATGTGGAATCATATAGTGCCACGAAGATATTTTGTCAGTTCGATGGAATAATTGTTTAGTCTGACAAAGTAATTGTTAAATCAACCAATAAATATCAAAAGATTTTTGTTTCATTCAACAAAATATCCTCTCGGCACTATATGATTGCATATTTAATAGGTTCAACATTTTTTTCCCAGTATATGCAGATGAGACAATTCAACAAAATTTACAGTGTCGTAGAGATAATTAAAGTTCAGTCCAGATTAAAGGTATTGTCCCCCCTAAAATGAAGAGAAAAAAATTGTTGAATCACGTCACAAAGTTCAACTTCTTTTCTCTACCAGCGACTTTCCTCTTTCACCCAAGGCGCTCCAAAAAAATATCGTTCGAAAAATCATCCTGTCAATCTCGGTCACTCGAGATCGCGATTAATCGGAGCGCGCTGCGTGTAATTGGAAAGTCAACGGGCTGGCTCGTTGAAAATTAACGTTTCGCGCGTGTGTTAACAGGAGTGGACTACATGCATCAGGATTTGAAGTTCAATTACGTAAGTACGGACGGATAGTTTAATATTAGCCGAGTTATCGATTGGTCGGGCGAGAGGGGCGCAGGGGGGGGGGAGTGTTTTCGGGGACGATTATCGGGTAGCGGGAGGGCTGTCTGTTAATACACCGAAACATCGCTCATGCCGGTTCGAATTAGTTCCGGCTCGGCTATCGCGAAATATCGACGAACCAATTTCGTTGAACGAGCCGTTTAGAGGAATTAACTCTCCCCGTTCGGTCCCACGACTAATTTCTCTTCTCATTTCTTTTTCATCTCTGCGTGCTCGCTCCACGCCCCCGTCGTGCAGAACGCTAAGGCCTCCTACGACTTCAGCAGCAACGATCCTTACCCTTATCCGAGGTACACCGATGACTGGTTCAACAGGTGAGTTTATTTCGTTTTTCTTTCCCCCTCCATTCGAATTTATCGGACAATAACTCGCGCATAGCACTAAGAATAAAAATTTGATCAGTGTACTTGATATTTATCTGTAGACATTCAGATAAATATTTAAATAATTCAACAGAGAGGGATTCGTTTTAGTAGGAGATAATATTTGTTTTTTTAAACGAATATTAGGTGGGATTAACAAATTTTTATTTTTAGTGTACGTGTACCGATAAATTGCTAGAAAAAATTCGAACAAAAAGAGTTCTTGAATTTCTGTTATCTATAACGAAAATATATTCCTCTACTGAATTTACAACATCAGCAAGCTTATATTTACTCCGCTACTCTGTTATGTTTCGATTCCCGTGAGGAGCAAATTATCAGGCTTCAGCGCACGTTCCTGTAAAACATGTAGTACGATATCGCCGAGGATATGATCTTGGAGAGAAAATGATCGAAAATTAGTAGCGATAAGAGGAAACGTGCGTTACCAACTCACCGAGCGGAAGTTCTCGATGGATAAAATGAACATGTTGGCTGCCGAGAGTACGTTCGGTTTCTGCGATCTCGCCATGATCAATACGAGAAGCCTTTGTACGCAAGCCGGCGCATCGTACCACGTGCCGTCGTAACTGGAAACAATAGCTTCGATTGTTTCCACATTTTCTCTGTTTCTCTCTCCCCTCTTTGTCCCTCTTTTTTTTTCATTTCTCGAACGAGACTCACACCCTCGTAGCGATGCTCGTGCTCATGTCCATGTAGTTCTGACCGATCGCGTTCGTGGCGAACACGTAAATTACTTGAGACGCCAGATGGACGAACGGCTCGATCCTCAGGTTCTCCGTGCTCTGTTCGAAAGAAAATTGTTTCAAGAGAAATCTGAAGAAATGGTTGAAGCTACTTGATATTTGAAAATATGGAAATGAATATGTATTTAATTGAATTGTTGTTTTTACACAATTATTTTATCCAGAGAATTTGAATGCAAATATTGAGTATATTCAACCAAATTTTATTTACAGTGTACGTGATTTATTGTTTTAATTTGTAGAATTTTCATTCTACAAAAGAATTTACGGTGTTGAGCTCACCTCGACGAAAGTCATAGCAAGACTGACGACGAATCCAGTTAGACAAATGAACGTAGGAACTGCGTAATAAGATTCTATGACGCTCGCGAATCTGAAAGAGAACTCGAGTTATCTCATATTTCTGATTATCGATCGATTTTACAAACTCTAGAGTCTTCCTGTGCTTTTCCGCGCAGTGAATAACGAATCGCATCAACATGGCTCGCTCTCTCTCGGTGAATTCTTCATCTCGTTTGAATATGGCAACGGCATGTTCGAGTCGATCTCTGAAAAATTGCGTACGTGCCAAATTCGCGAGTCTCGAAAGGGTTGAAGAGGACTCACCCCACCACGTGAAACATGCCGCAGACGTGCTGAACGAAGAGCAGGAAAACCGTGCTGTTCGAAACAATCGTGAGGAAAAGCGTAAAGAGTGACAAGTAGAGAAAGAAGAGAGTAGGCAGACCGAACGTTCGACAGTCGAGGAATACCTCCATATTCACCATGAATTCGTGAGGATCGATCTCGCGACCTTTCACCACTTTACCGTAAACAGCTATGATGGTCGTAAAAGTGTAAACCGTCGCCGAGACGAATATGAAATAAACTGAAAAATGAGAGAACCAACATTTACTAAAGTTGTACAATTTTCAAATGTGAAGTTCCGTAATAATATGAACTATTAGATTTTTAAATTGACGAAACATAATATGAGATTTTACGTTTGTATCATTCACACTAAAAGAAAAATTTGTTGAATTTATTACGCATTTGCCTACGTTCGAATAAATATGAATTAAAAATACCAACTAAATATTTCTCTGTAAGTAATAATTCGTTAAAATAAAACATTTCAATAATTCCAAACAGCAAGTAGCTTCAACAAATTTTCAGTGTATCGATATAAAATTCAAATCTCGGTATAAATCGAAATATAAATTTTAACGACGCTATTGTTAGAATATGCTCATTACGGAATGTAAATATAACGCAAACGAGTTCGCCTCGAAAGTCCGCCAGGCCATTCGTATCAATTTCAGAAAATTATAAGGCGACTGTTCCCCAGTGGAAAAATATTACCCGTGGAATATAACGTGAATTTCGCGGCGAAGTTGGCGTACTCCAGCTTGAGATCGATCTCGCGTTGAGTATGGAAGGACATCCAATCGTCGCGTATGCGCAGGAACAGATACGCGCACTGGAAATGAGAGGATAATGAGCGTGGGATGACAATCGGGATCCGCCAATCGATACGAACCTTGTCGGTGTTTTTGTAAAAGATAGAGTATACTATCACCCCCAGAAAGGCGGACCAGAATATCGGCAGGTCCGTTATGATGACGTCTTTGTCGAAGTTGCTGGTCACGACCGCCGAGACCTGAAAGAAACGATTCAATTACCTCGAAAAAGGGCCACCCTCCGAGCGAACCGACGAACGTTGCTGATCATGTACAGCGTCAGGATGAAGCAAACGAGAAATCTCCGGACCAACTTCTGCCTCCTGCTCAGAAACGGCCACTGGCCAATCAGACAGTACATTTTCCTCGTAAGAGCGTAGCAACTGTCGTGCGGTAGCCGGTCCATCTCCCGCGAGTTCACTCGACCGAATGACGCTTCCTGCGAACTTGAAAAAAAAAGTTCCTTTGTCTCGTTCCCCATGAGTTTCCCTTCACCTTGAGGCGAGAATCGAATAGTTTTTTTCTCACCTCGATTCGTAGAAAGTGGAAATGGAGGGGGGAGAGAAAGTCGAGAAAGGGGCTCGAGAGAAGTTTATCGATCGAGGAGGTCGACAGGAAAAACGGCATATGCTTTCCTCGAGAATCGAGCTAGTGCGAAAAAAATAAATTGAGGAACACGAGACACGAGGATGAACAGGACTGGCGAGAATACGTCGCGATTTGAAATTCAAGCGACGCGACGGCGCGAATTCGCACGGGTGTAGTTAATTTTGCATGTGAAGGGGCGTCAGCCGACCCTAGTCGTGTTCCTTTCCTTTTTGCCTTCGGTTTTATTCGCCATCGTTTCTTTTTTCCCTGGAATTTCAAATTCGTGGCTTCGAGGGGTAAACGAAAATTCCTTCTCTTTCTCTCGCGACGGGTAAAAATTGTGCATTATTCTTCGATCAATTTCATAAACGTAATTCGCGCGTACGCTGATTAAATTAGCAAAAAAATTCAGCAGCGAATTTGTATCGAATTCCACTGAAAATTGAACAAAATTACAATTCGTATTCTCTTTGAGCCCGTCGAATATTTCGGATGCCTATCGACGAATAATCGAAAAAAAAAAAAAACGGAGAGGCGAGTCACCCGAAGGGTGCAATTATTGCAACATCCCCCGGCGAAAATCTCGACGCGGCCTACGTAAATTGAATGGCGAATTAATCATCAGGAATAAGCCCGAAGCGGACGCGGGGGGAATTGAAGTTTGAAATTGCGAGCTACGAGCGGGAGAATTACAAATGCCGATTGAATTACGGGCCATCCCGCCCTCCCCACCACTCGCTCTTACCGCTATTTTACGTTATTAATGGAATTGTTTACGCGGCATTTGCATACGGAATCGTACGACGCGACAGACTCGACGATGACGAGAAGGTTTTGAATTCCGCGCGAGACAATTTCGTTCTAGAATTCCAAAGCGTGGGCTGCTAATTCAAAGACTTGTGTGTATGTGAGTGTACTCCCAAGAAAAGTTCTGAGATTCAATGAGACAATTCTGGATTGTCATTTTTCGCTATTCAATTCGATTTGGCAGTTTTGTTCGATCAACGAGACGATTTTTTTAAATTTGACTTGACGAAGTTTTTTCGATCGAATTTTTAGAGGATTTTTTTTGCAGTCACGGGACGAGATGTGCAGGGGAAGTGGCCGCAGCTCGCGACAACGGAGTCTGCGGTGTCGGAGTGGCGTACGACTCGAAAATCGCCGGCATACGCATGCTCGACCAGCCTTACATGACGGACCTCATCGAGGCCAACAGCATGGGCCACGAGCCGGACCTAATCGACATTTACAGCGCATCCTGGGGACCAACGGACGACGGGAAAACCGTCGACGGACCGAGAAACGCGACCATGAGGGCCATCGTCAGGGGAGTTAACGAGGTTGGCTGATTTAATTTCATTTCCCCTGATTTTTTAGGAGCTTTTTGTTAACCCGACAATCTAATTTCTAGGCGTTAGGGTGTTAGGCTGAGTTTTTTATAAACCTGTAATTCAATTTCAGGGTGTTAGGGAAAGCTTTTTTACGAAGCCAACAATTTAATTTCTGGTGTTAGGTCGAGCTTTTTTGCCTAGCCAAAAATTTAATTTCAAGTGTCAGGGTGAGCTTTTTCGCGAAGTCAAAAATTTGATTTCAGATGTTACATGAAGAGAGGAAAAAATAGTAACATTCTCAATGTGACATGGTAATCATTATTGCGTTGCTTAGTAATTATTATTACGTCACATAGTTATATAGTTATTATGTTACATAGTGAATATTACGATTTTTTTCTTTCCATGTTGTGTGAGCTTTTTTGTGATCCGAAAAATGTAATTTCAGGGTAGAAGAGGGCTGGGCAATATCTACGTCTGGGCGTCCGGAGATGGCGGTGAGGACGATGATTGCAACTGCGACGGTTACGCGGCTAGTATGTGGACCGTGAGCATTAACAGCGCCATAAACGACGGCCAGAACGCCCACTACGACGAGAGTTGCTCGAGCACGCTGGCGTCCACCTTCAGCAACGGTGCCAAGGACCCCAACACCGGAGTGGTCAGTTAAAAATTCTCTCTGCCATATTTCTCGTCATAACTCTCGCCCCATAAAAATAAAAATTCGTATCTCCGAAAAGGCCACCACCGATCTTTACGGAAAATGTACGACGACCCATAGCGGGACATCGGCAGCAGCACCGGAAGCCGCCGGAGTCTTCGCGTTGGCCCTCGAAGCGAAGTGAGTTTCGGCCGGAGGTCAAAGTTCGCCGAGGTTACAGGAATTTTGCAATTTTCAGCCCCCAGCTGACGTGGCGCGACATCCAGCATTTGACGGTACTGACGTCAAAGAGGAATTCTTTGTTCGACGCTAAAGGGAGGTTTCACTGGACCATGAACGGCGTGGGTTTGGAGTTCAATCACCTCTTTGGGTACGGAGTCCTCGACGCTGGCTCGATGGTGGCTCTAGCGAAGAAATGGAAGACCGTGCCAGCTCGTTATCACTGCGAGGCTGGCTCTGTCACTGAGATCAAGTGAGTCGAAATTAATTCTTTGAAAGAAAACAGTCAAATTGTACGACATCTGTAATATCGATGAAATCGGTAGAGGCTTATATGTATACTCTACTTTGTTTGATTACTCTTGGCCGATCCATTTAGACCAGTTCACTGTGTAAACCTTGATACTCTACCGAATTTTAGAGCCCTAAATCCCAAAGTTTTAGCTCTTCGACATTTCTGATAACATTCTGCGATCGGGGAGATTGTCGATAAGGTCAGAGATAAGGATGGATATACAAATTAGGAAGTTGAGAGTTCTTAGTTGAAAGGAAGAGGTGTTTGTTTTGTACAACAAACCTAGTCGAATTGATATTTCGAAACTTTGTTCGCCAATCAAAAGTTACTTCATCGCTGACCCGGTGTGTTTCTCGCGCAGGGAGATAACAAACAAGAAATCGATAGTGCTGAAGATAAAGACGGATGCCTGCGCCGGTACCGAGTACGCTGTTAATTATTTGGAGCACGTGCAGGCTGTGATCACCGTGAACGCGACGCGCAGGGGCGATCTCGAGCTCTTCCTCACCTCGCCCATGTCGACCAGGTAATCTTATCTTTGCCGATAAAAAAAAATATCGCACCCTATAAATGTCACCCCACCCTCATATGGTAACCTTATCCTAATCCCACGCGGAGATACTCTCTCTCTCTCTCTCTCTCTCTCTCGCTGGGTGTGTAAATTATACACCGAGGTGTCTATATTCGCCTGATGAGGTCTATTTTAAAATCCGCAGGTCGATGATCCTGAGCCGCAGGAATAACGACGATGACAGCAAGGACGGTTTCACCAAGTGGCCGTTCATGACCACCCACACTTGGGGCGAATATCCACAAGGGACCTGGACTCTCGAGGTTACTGCTTGATATTTTTATTCTCTTACACCGATTACGAGAAAGAAATGTCGAACCAATTAACACTAAACTTACCAGGGTCAAATTACCCCTATTTAAAATTGAATAAATTATCAAATTGGGATTATTTTATTATGAAAAATAGTCTTAATTATAAATGAGATTGATATTTTTCGTATGAATATGCTTTCATTTGAAAAGATAGGTACAAAAATAAATGAAAAAATGGGTACTTACACATAGTTAGTAGGTTTAATGTTAAATATGAAATCTGTATTGTCAGATGAAAAGGAAAAAAAGTGAAATATTTGGTTGATTCAACAAATTGTTGAATTTGTTTTATCGAGCTGTACAAATTGGCAGTATAGGAACGCATATTTGGTTCAATTTTTTTCTCAGTCGATTCGCATTCAAAGGACCCGATCGGCGCCCTGTGAGAGTAAATTAGCGACTTCATCGTACAGTTTTATTTTCATTCTGCCCTTTCCTGTTCGCGAAAGGGACACGCGTGTTAATTTGTCTCGCCTCGGCCTTTCTCGGGCACAAAACACGACTCCCGTCAGCTCGAATCGGCTTTGTAGCTCGTTCGGACGTCAAGGGTTGCCAGCGAGACAAAAAGTCGAGAAGAAAAGCAGTGGAAAAAGGCGTAGCTATCTTTTTGTTCGTTCGGCTATTTCTTCAGCGTTAAAACCATTTTCCCATCTCTCTCTCTCTCTCTCTCCCTCCACTCCTTTTTCGTTCTTCGGCTCATCAGTCGTTTAAAACGCGGGAACTAATTTGCGAAACGAGATTAAATTACGCTCCTCCCAGGGGTAAAATGAAGAAAAGGTCTTTTCAAACCGTTCCATTAGAATAACATTTTTATTTCCACTCGCGTTGATTAATCGGGAGTTGAATTCCCACGCTTATCGGGATACATCGGGGGAGATACGGGGATTCCCCGAGTTTTCGGAATATTCAGGAATTTCTTGTTGTTCACAGGCGAAGTTTAATTCCGACAAGCCGCAGCGCGGCTGGTTCAAGCAGTGGACGCTGATGTTGCACGGCACTAGAGACCCTCCCTACACTGGACTACCGGTCGCCGATCCTCACTCGAAGCTCGCCATCGTGAAAAAAGCTCACGAGGAACGGCTGACGGCCATGTAAAACCTCTCGAAAGGATCAACGTTATAAATATAAGAACAAAAAAAAAAGATTTAAATATAAATATCAGAGGAAATCTAAAAGAAAATTCAAGCGCTGGGTTCGTTTGATTATATACAGATAATAATAACAAAGCTAAGAAAAACTAATGAAACTTTTAATCAACTTCGTTGTATTATAAATTAAGTAATGAATGTATTTTGTGTTTTGAAAAGTCACGTACAAATACATATTTTGTGTTATCGTAAAATGTTGTGTAGGTGATATTTTAGTGTAGGTTTTTTCGACTGTTAAATATTCAGCCTGAAATTATTTCGATCGACTGTCGGTACTGGCAGTTGAATTTTTCCATTGGACATTGTCGATATTAGTGCACTTTCACCGAGAATTAGTGTATTCCCACTGATACAATTTTAGAGAGTACAAGAATAGAAAACCATCCGTTGGGTTGCCATCGCGTGCATCAAACGCCGCCGAAACGCACAGTAGCAGGCCGTTTGTCGGTCCGTCAACGTGCATCTCGCCTCGTAACCAGCCAGCCAGCCCCCAGCCAGCCCGTGTCAATTTATAGATCCGTGAAACGGATCGCGATCTCTCTTCCTCTCTCGCGCTCCCTCGTTTTATTTTCATTCGGGCAAACGCACCGCGCCATTAGTCAGTGCATACTCGTCGAGGATCGTCGTTTCGTTCGATCGCGGTAAGTTTGCGGATTTCTCTCCCCCTCCCTCCCCTCTCGACCCCCCTCGCACTACCCCACTCGTCACGTTGCCCGATTATGGAATAAACAAACAGCCACCTACGGCCGGAGTCTTCCAACGTATCGATGCGAGAATCAACAATGCATAATACCTCTCTCCATTTCTACTTTTTCGTTTGCCCCGCAGCTAGGAAAAATAAAGTTACGAATCTCAGATACATGTAATTTTATGTACTGTACACACATCTGTGAACAATTTCAATTCACGATCGTGACGTCAGTAATGAAAAATTAGAAAACTGATCGATTACCGAACGAGCTAAAAATGAATCAAGCCCTTATAAAGTAACAATGTTTATCATACTTTCCCACTTTCTGTGAAATGTCGACCCCAAACACTGGATTTATCGCAGGTGAATGGAGGACGCGTAAAATCATAATGGGTACGTACAAATTACGATATTAATTACGCAGCTTTCGCTTATCAGTTTTCTAGCTTGGCCAGGCAGCTCGTCTCACCCTTTTTTTTCTCGCTTTAATGAAAATTTTCGACGAACGTTTTTGCGTAACAGTTTATCTAGATCAGCGCATAGGTGTTTGTACGTGCGCGACACGAGTGATAGATGACGCAAACGGCTCGTGAAGCTTGTCGAACAACGTTCTTAAATTAAACTATCGAATTCTTTTGTTTTACCCTTTCGCGTCCCCGCTTCGACAAAGCTCTGTAACACCGAACCGGTGAAACAACCGAGTTCATTTATCCACTCGCACGATTCCCAATTAACGATCCTGCCCGGCTTTCGATTAACGATCGTGACAGCCTCGAACGGATGCGGGCGTACAGAATAAAATGAAAAAGAAAAAAAGAAATAAAAAATAGAAAGAGAAGAGGGGAAATTAATTACAAAAATTTTCCTTCTCGATCTCTCCCGGCTAGAATCGATCGGCGCTTACGCTGAAATTGATAGTAAACAGCCAGCGGGGATAATCCTATTAACGCGGAAAATTGATTCTCGAATTCAGGAGGAAAGTCTAACAGAACGTCGAGATGGAGGCGATCAAGAAGAAAATCGCGGCTCTCAAGATGGAGATGGACGCCGCCAACGAGAAGGTCGAGACAAACGAGAACAAGGCGAAGCAGGAGAATTTCAGGGCGGATATGCTCAACGACGAAGTCAGAGATTTGGCCAAGCGACTGGCTCAGCTCGAGCGAGATTACGAAATCGCCAAGGCCCACCTGGAGCAGTCCACGGCCGATCTCGAACAGTGCGAAAAATCTTACACCAAGGTATTTTGCACATCTTAACACAAAGCCTACCAATACTTTATACAAATAATTTTGCATATTCGCTTCTATCGTTTTGAAAATCATTATAAAAATGATAGGATTTAATACGATCTAATGTATAATTAGAAATATTTTTCATAAACATCATTCCCTTGATTATTTATTCAATGTGCTTTATGCACATTGATTATTTCTCGTATTTCTGTTTGCATCTTTTTGAATAAATGTATATTCATATAAAATTTATATAGGATTTTATACGAGGTAGAAATATTTTTCGTAAACAACGTTCCTCGATGATTTATTCAGCTTCGAATAGAGGTTTACCCTAGTAGATTTATTAATAATAACAAGAAATTTAATTTGAATTTAATTCGAGTTGAAAATTTCAGGCTGAACAAGACAGAACGACACTGACCAAGAGAGTCCAAGAGATCGAGGCGTCCCTCACCAAAAAAGAAGAACTTCGTCTGTCAGCTCAAACTAAACTCGGCCGTGCCACCGAAATCGCTGATGATGCTAAACGGTAACAGAAATTTGTAACAAAATTTAATAACGATTTAATAAATTTTTTATTTTTTATCGGTAGAATGTGCAAAGTACTGGAGGACAGAAGCAGATTGGACGAAGAGCGCATGGAGAAGTTGATGTCCGAATTGAAAGATGCGCGACTAATTGCCGAAGACGCCGATTCAAAATCCGATGAGATATCGAGGAAACTGCAATTTGTTGAAGAAGAGCTCGAAGCTGCCGAAGAGAGAGTAAAAACTAGCGAGGCGTTCGTATAATTTTCTATCTTATTACATTTATTATTTTTCAGATTTCATAACTGTTATTATCTTATAATTTTCAATGTGTTATCAAATTTTTAGAAAAATTATCGAACGCGAAGACGAGCTCTTCATCGTCCAGAATATCGTAAAATCGCTGGAGGTATCTGAGGAGAAGGTAAATATTCGATCAATTTTTCAATCCCCGCTATTTTAAAACGATAACGCGAATCGCAGGCGAACAAACGAGTGGAGGAGTCTAAAATACAGATGAAAGAGCTGAAGAAGCAGCTGAAGGAAGCGGAGAAGCGGGCGATAAACGCTGAGAGGACGGTCAAGAAATTGCTTAAGGAGGTCGATATGAAGGAGGGTGAGTTTTTGCAGGGAAATCAATTTTTCTCGTTCGAGGCTATTTTTCTTCACGACTCGCTCCTTTTTAGACGAGCTGAGAGAGGAGAAGGAAAAGTACAGGGCCGTGTGCGACGACATGGACGCCACATTTGCCGAGATGACTGGCTACTAATTATCTGGGAATCCGAAAAAAAAAGTTCAAGAGAAAAAGAACAAAAAAACAGCAATATCTTGTTTCTTATTCGCTTGGAGCTGGCGACGTGACTCGTTACAGCTCGCAAATTCGCTATGAAATCCGCTGATAAGATGAAAAGTCAAAAAAAAAGAAAAGCTATTGCCAAAATTTTAAGAGACTAACGCTTGCTTCGCTCAATAACCAAACCATTCGCTCGCATCTTTAACGACAGAGCGTGTGTTTTATTTTTTTCAGAAAGAACAGCGTGGATTGGCGAAGATGTGAATTTAAAATTATCACCTTTGTATCAATTTTTTTTGGGATGTATTTTAAATAAACACAAAAACATTATCGTGTAAAAATTGTTATTTCCCATGATATTTATTAAGATTGTTAATTAAAAATAGGAAACTATTGGCTATAGATAAAAGAATGTATATTTGCTCGAACTCGACCGAGCTTCTCACAGAATTTTCGCATTTTTCTTCGCGCGAAAATCGAGAGATGGAGCCATCGTTCGGTTTTCGGAAGCGATCGTGGAGCGCGGCGAAAAATTTGCAGATTCGGAAAAGTTGTTTATTCGAGAAGAGTTCATTAAGGTATTCCACTAGAGCGAGAGTAGCGGGAGTTAATGAATTCACGCTCACCCTACATCACGACGAAAATAAAGATTCGCGCACTTTCCACTTCCGCGTTTCTCGTTCGTTCGGCGCTGCGCATACCTGCCAAGTTTAATATTTACACAGGAGCGAGTGGGGATTATACATCAGCCGTGACCGGGATTGTTTAAACAGCGTTATACACGCGCGAGAAAACTGCTCCTCCGTTTTACAAAACGCTAACACCGCACTCTTGGCAAGAGGGTTTAATTTTACAAACGCGTCATATCTGTCGACTCGAATTTTTCGCGCGGGAGAGACAGCGAGGGAGAATTCCACTTGCGTGCACTGTCCTCTTCGAATTCGAAATAATACACTATTATCGTTCCTCCCTCTATTCAATGTCCACTCGTCTTGGTATCACGAATCAAAAATAAAATGCAAACCGTTTTTATTTATTTTACCGACCGTTAAAATTGTCGAAAGCACTCGCGACATTGAATAAATAACAGAAAACAAGACTTATATACCGAGAGAAAATTCATAACTCGCGAGACGCCGAAAATGAATCACGGGCGCAAAAACGACCCGTGTGACAAACCGCGGATGACACAGAGGGGCCGCGAGAAATATTTTTACTTTTACTTTTGATCGTCGCGACGTTAAGGCGTTCCAGTTTCGCTATTGGGAAATGTATTTAAAAATACGAGTCATTACCACAGAATGAAGCGGTGGAGCGATTTTGACGAATGTGGAAAGAGGGAAGGACGAGATTCGAGAGAAAATAGCTACGACCGTGATTTCGAAAAAAAAAAAAATGACGCTGAAGGTCGTTTCTCCAGATTTTTTTTTCTGTCAAAAAATATTTATCGTTCCACGCGTAAAATTTCATCCTACGTCTCTCTTGTTATTCATCTATTCCCTCGTTTAATATTTACCATTCCCGTGTACGAGCGATAGAACAATCGAGCGTAAACAAAACCTCGGAACAGTTTATTTTCGACAGTGAAATTCTCGTATAATCGTTTTCCACTTCGAAATAGAAACGCCGCTTGGATTTCGCGCAGAAATCGAGAAAATCTGGATCGCCGATCGATTTTTGATTTCCGGTGACGCAGCGCACGTACAATCGCACACGCTCGCGCGAGCTTTGCTTATATTTAAATCTGAGTCAGTGGTTCGGGATCCCGATTCTAAATCTCCATAAAATCATTTTTCAATGTTACGACTTTTCGGTATTTCTTTTTTCTGGAAAAGTTTCTTGACGAAAATCGAAAAATGAATTGAAAATACACTGACGAGTTTTAAATGTGTGGGCTTAAATCCAATAGTGGAATATACACTAAGCATTTTTCTACTTAGTTTGCAATGAAAATATACGAAATAACAGTTTGTTGAAGCTTTACATTTATTCGAAAATTTATAGATGAATATTTAAATCATTTTAATGGAAATAAACATTCAACGATTCAGTGTGATATGTTAAAACAGAATTCGTGAAATTTTAGGTAGGAGTTTGATTTGTTTTTCGGAGAGCACTAAAGATAATTAAATCGTTGCGACAAGGAGAAGCTCGCCAACTAATCGTCATCCCCTTTCTCGATTCACCATCTTACGTCTTCATAGGCGGATTGTTCATCTATTTATGCTAGCCCACGACTCGCCCCTCACCCCGACTATTTATCCGTCCACCTCGCGTCCCGCGACGATAATTTTCATCCGAAAAACCGGATCGCGCAATAATAACTCGACCCAAATAACACAACATTTTCGACTATTTTAAAGTTCAACATCGACGTTCCGCCTGCACGACACTGTTTTGTTTTAATTTCATTCATTATCCTGTACCATTCATTTCTCCTCAAAAACGAAACATGGAACGTCAGAATGAAAGATCGATGAAAGTGAAATTATCGAACGTAGTGAAATTAGCAAAAATCGGTACATTTAACATTATTTATTAAATTTTGCACAAAGTGCACCCTGTGTGGAGTAAAAAATGTAAAAAAAAAAATTCCATTGCGCGGTCGACTAGTTCCGAAGCGTCTACGAGGAATCTTACGAATTTTGGAAAAGCATCGACGAGACTTTAAAAGCCGAATGACTCTAATATTAGCCCGACGAGATCGTGGAAAGCTCGGACGCGTACGAAACACGGGATCCTGAAAGAAGCGTGGGCAGCGGAGCGTATAAGAAGCGGGACGTGGCACACGCGCTCGTCACATCAGACGTAACGCTTTGACCGTCGAGAAAGAAAGACGCAAACGAAAGCAACAATGGCTCTGGAACGTCAAGTCCGCGCTAAGGTACACAGCCTCTGTCATTCCGTGAATCGAAAACTCTCCTTGTGACTCGTGAACGTGCCCAAGTGAAGAATTCTCCTCAGTGGACTTAATTCTGCAAAGTGCACCAGTGACGTCATTGATTCGAACCTTTTTTTTTCAAGATCGCCGCCAAGAGGAACCCCGAGCAGGAGCGCGAGGCCCAGGAATGGATCGAGTCGATCCTCGGCAAAAAGTTCCCCCAGGGTGAGACCTTCGAGGAGGTCCTCAAGGACGGACAGGTCCTCTGCCACCTCATGAACAAGATCGCGCCAGGATCCATTCCCAAGATCAACACCAGCGGCGGACAGTTCAAGATGATGGAGAACATCAACTGGTGAGTTGAAATTTTACGATCCAGCGGGGCTGTTTACTCACGCCGGAATTTTACAGCTTCCAGAAAGCACTGAAGGATTACGGCGTGGCGGATGTCGATGTGTTCCAAACGGTTGACCTCTGGGAAAAGAAGGACATCGCTCAGGTTGTGACCACCCTCTTCGCCCTTGGACGCACGGTAAGTGAACAAATTTAAAAAATTTATAGTCTAAATAAAATTTCGTCGAATGTATATACATTCAAAAAAATGAGTAATTTGCTAGAAAAAATAACTGTACGTATTAAACTAATATTTAATTATAAACAGTAAATCATTTTTTCGAACATTTCTGTTTTCAAATATTTCATTTGCTAGACAAATTGTACAGATACAAATTTATTTTTATTTTTTTTTATTGTTGTAAAATTTGTGTTACTGATTGTTATCGAATTTTTTTATTTCACAGACCTACAAACACCCAGAATGGACCGGACCCTACCTGGGACCCAAACCAGCCGACGAGTGCAAACGTGAATTCACCGAGGAACAACTCCGTGCTGGTGAAACCGTGATCGGTCTCCAGGCCGGTTCCAACAAGGGAGCCACCCAAGCCGGACAGAGTCTCGGCGCCACGCGCAAGATCCTCCTCGGAAAGTAAATTCCTAGTTGCACAATTTTCTTTTTTTTTTTTCTTAAGAAAAAAAAACACCTCATCGTCACGTCAGCAGTCCATTATTTATATTTTGTATGAGCGTCTGTGTATAAATATATATGTATATTTATATTGGAAGAAAATGATTCGTCGTTCGAACGACGCCGAATTGGAACTCTAGTCGATTGGATTTTTTAAATATTTAGGATGTAATTTTACGAACTTATTGCAATAATTTTTGTGCACAAATTTTTTCAATAAAAAATTACAAAAATAACGAGCTATCGAAGCTTCGAATTTCCTGGAAGAATTTATTTCAGCGTCTGTAAGAGAATAAATCGCTCGAATTGTTTAGAAAATGAAATCCTTGACATGATTTTAGAAAAAAACGCGACCTTGAATCGTTTCGTTGTTCGAATTCGCGCGTTCGGAAACTCCGCGAGCTTTCGCAAGTCTTCGTGCAAGCTCGATTACTTCCGGAAGCGTCCGCGACCAGTCGGAAGTGGTCGTCACTCGTGATTCGACGAGAATTGGAACAGTCCATTTTGGCCGACATCGGAATGACCGGGTCATTCGACGTACTCCGCGGGCCGCGCGTTCCCGAGTGAATCATAATCGCGATACGAGACGCTTGTGACGAATTACCGCGACCCGCGCGTGTTGCAAAATCGTGCCGGTGTTATTTTCTTATTTATGGAACGCATCTTGGCAAGATTCGCGAGATATTACGCCGATTTTCGTAGCGACAATTTCGGAGGGAGAATCGGTTCCAAGGGACGAAAGGACGAGACTCCCCTGCTCAAGGACGAATCCTTATCGCTGGCTGAAGAATCCGCATCACCGGTAAGTATATTTTTGATTTTTCATCGAGTACATACTATTTCTCCGAAAACCCGTTACTCATATTCGAATCCGAACCGCCATTGGAGCCGTCATTTTTGCGACGCGTCCTGGCCGGTTGATCTTACTACAAAATGAAGTGGAGGAATAATTTTAATGTGAAGAAGAGAACGAAATTTGGGAGTCGGAACTGAGAGAAAATAGCTGCAACCGTGTTTTATAAAAGAAACGACGCCGGAGGTCGTTTCTCCGAATTTTCTTTCCTGTCGTTCCTCGCGTACAAATTCATGTCTATCTAAAAATATTCATCGTTTCACGCGTACATTCTCATCTTACACGATTATTGTTATTCATCCATTCCCTCGTATTTCGTTCGATTTTTATCGAGATGCATATTTTTCCGGCGTCCGTTACTTTTTGCGAATTCTTCGAATTCATGCCGCCATTTTTGCGACGCGTTGCGGTCGGTAACGAAGAATTTATCGACTGCGTTGTCGGTAATTTGGTCGGTAACTCGAAATTTACCGGCTGTGATGTCGGTAATTTTGTCGGTAACGCAAAACTTACCGACTGTAAGGTCGATAAAAAAAATCAAAACGACAGGAGCGGCACCTTGCGGATTTTCTCGCAAACTTTTCTCGTTGCGAAACGAGGGAAAACGCAAAGGCCTTTTATCTCGCGATCTGACTCGAGAGCGCGCGCGAGAGGATTTTTTTTGGCCCCCGCACGTGAAAATATTAAATCCGTTACATTGAGTAAGTGCGCGCGGATTATTTCAGACGTTACCGCGTCCTTGGTGGTTATTCGTCATCGGCGCGCAAAAAGCCGTCTATTGATATAACGGGCCGGATGGAACTGGGACGTTTGCCTAATTTTCGCGCTTTTGCCACGTCCATTATCAAATTACGTGGATTTATGAAGTCCCGCGTCGTCGATGAGCCTCGATATTTTTTTTTTTCACGTGAATCTGTCTCGGCTCTGGCTGCTCGGGCTCGATCTTGGCATTGAGAGTTAAAAAAATGCGTATTTTCTGGAATTTGGAGGTTGTTGGCTCTCCAGGCTCGCGGGGTCCGACGTAGTCTGCTATTATAAACTGACAGCTGACAATAAATCTCCTGAATCTTCAAAACTTTCAATTTCTATAATATAATATTTATCTTGAAATTCAACAGAATTATACAAAATTATTATAGATAATTCTCTTCAAAATTAGAAGCCCAGTTCTTTACCTTCCTAATTAGTGTAATTTTACAAACAAATAATTTTCATGCTCTACACTTGTCAGTAAAAAATTATTTAGATGAAAATGTTACATGTAACTGAACTAGTAAAAGTTTGCTGGCTGTTCTTAAGACACTAATTGATTCATGTTCATGAGCTGTGTCATGTGTGAATCATTATACATAATTAAATGTAAAAATCATTTTGGCATTTTAATGTGTTTTGGGATTCAAAACAATGTTCTTTTAGTATTTCCTGCAAATGATAATTGATTTTAAAATTTCATTATCGCAAGTGGAAATTATTCATTGGCAATTCTTCTTTATTAATTTTATGAATTCATTTCCTGTGTTAAACAACTTTCCTGGAGTGTGCATTTAATTCCTGGCAACTCGAGCCCTCTGAAAGATCAAAATTTTCAGTTTAATTTTTTCTTTTCATAAATATATTGAACTACAATACCTAGCTCTCTCTCTCTCTCTCTCTCTCTCGCTCTCTCGCGAGGAAGGGGGTGGAGCCAAATTTCACCAGAGAGATATTAGAAAACGAGCCCACGCGCGTAATACAATCCCTCCTCGGCGAGGCGAGTTTTGAAGGTAACCAAATTTAGCATGTAACTAGCAGACGCCCTCGAGACACGCGGGCGAGCACACGCGTAAGTGACTCAACGATTACCACCCCCCGTGAATATCGACCGCGAATTATCGACGATCTATCCTCGAGCTTGGCTCGTATCTTGAATCCTCGTCGTCAAATTTTGGAGTAATTCGGACTCTCGGAAGTCTCGAAATGTACTATGACCGAAAATTTATTTTATAGCTCTCGCACAGGTGGAATAGCCGGAAAATTCTATACGAAAATGACTGTTTTTATATTCGAGCTTTTTGCCGACGAATCAGACGATTTCTGGTGTTAAAGTTAGTACCCATTGAGTCATTTTCAGTACATAGTTGCAAATTAGAGCTAGATTTCTTGAAAAATTCCAATTCTAGAAATGTACTATCACTGAATTTATTTTGTAGCTCTCATACAGGTGGAAAAGTCGGAAAATTCTGTAAAAAGACTTTTCACGGTATTTGAATTATTTGGGCTCTTCGCAGTCGAATTTTCAGTCATCGTTTTTCCATCGAGTATCAATATATATAGTTGCAAATTAGAGCGAGGATCTGGTTGAAAAAATCAGGTGAGCGAAGTGTAAATTTGACGCGAACAAGACTTCTTTTTTCACAAGCTGTCTACCTTAAATGACTCTCGGAGAATCGTAATTGGAACCGCGAGAAACCGCGAAATCTCAGTGGAAAAAGACGCGGACGGTATCGTCTATATCGATTCGCGAGAAATTATAAGTGGAAAGCGAGGAAAAAAGGGGAAGAAGAGTTTTCTTGGCTCGCTCGTACCGACGGAACCGACGTGCCAACAAATATACGTATATCAGCGTCGGGCCGATAGAGAATACTTTCTGAATCATCCACGGAAACCTCATTACGTTTCATAACATTATTTAACGCACATATAAATATACGAATTTAGTGCAAAGCTCGCTCTCGTTTCGAGTCTCGCGATCTCGTATCGATCGATTTACCCGCGACTCTTTACGATCGATAAAAAAAGAAAAAAAGAGAGAAGGTAAAAAAAAGGGAGGAAAAAATTGACTATTAATAACAGAGGGGATGTCTCGGATAAACTGAAATTTCCGCGTTACACAATATTTTTCTCTAACATTAGAATTACAACTTCGCGGCGGGTGACAAGGAGAAAGACGCGACGAAATTTTCTCGAGGCACGCGGAATTTCCGGTTCGTTTTCGGTGGAGTCTCTCGATTTAGACGTGGGTGCTCGAGAGACGCCGGCTCGAGGAGAGAAAGAGAGAGAGAGAGAGAGAAGAGAGAGCTCGAGCTTTATATACGTGCGAGTATATATAGAGAGGGTGGTAAAGTTGAAGGAAAGAAAAAAAAAGAGAAAATGTGTAATCGGAGACCGCGAGTATTGTCGTTTCGATTACGCGAGATTCCTCTCGTCCTCGCTCGTATTCTAAATCGAGTCGCGTCAAAATTCGGAATCCAGAGGGGGTGGCGTTACACGGAGACACCCGGAGGACTCTGAAAATTTCACGAGCCACGAAAAACCGAGACAACGCTGATGAGCTTCGCAAAAGACATCGCCGTTCATCATTCATGCTCCTCGGTTGTCTCTCTTTTTTTTCACTCCAGTACTAGACAATTTCGAGAAACTTATTTCATTTTTCGCTCGTGAAATTTTGATCTCGACGAAAATTCGAATCAGCGTCGAGCGATTTATGAAAATTTGAAACGATCCACTCGAAAGTTGCGCAACTGGTTCGATAATCTCGCTGATAACCTTGGGAAGAGTTGGTCCCCGGTAACGACGCGGTTGTGTGTAACACACTCGTTACTATGTGTAGACTCCGCGTCCCACCCGCTCCTCGAGAAGCGTCGCTGTAATACGCGTTTACTACACTAAAAATAGGAATTTGAGCGAGGCGGTATTAATAGAGGATGAGTGTATTCCGCGCGGCTCGCGTTTGCCTCGTAACTCTCTCGTGGAATATCGCGCGAGAGCTTTTCTCGTTCGTCCCCAGGAGCGAGAGAGACAGACGGGAGAGAGGGAGAGAGCGGGAGAGGTCCCTCTTCTTCCAAAACCCCACCACCGTCGGAAAGAAAATAGGGTCGATATCGTCGCTCCTCTCGCGCCCTTAGAGACCACACCGTTTTCCAGACTACGAGTGCAATTTTTTTCGCGTCTTGAGAATCTCTAGATTTCATTCGATTGTCGCTTCAGTTGAAATTTTATCTTTACAACGATTGCATAATTATGATTTTTTTTCTGCATTCATGATAAGAATCGTACACTAAATATTGTACTAAATATTTATTTTGTATACATTCAAATAAATATCAAGTAGATTCAAGAATATATTTGAAAAGATACTGAACAATATTTCTTTGTAATAATTTTATCCAACAAAATATTTATTACATTTTCAAAGAAAAGTATCTTTGAATTCTCATTCTCAGTTTAGCTGAAAAATAACAAAAAATTGTACTCTCGAATAGTTTTCATAGTATATTTGTCGTACTCGATGTTCCTACTCATTTTACAAGCTAGTTTGAAATTTTTCGTCTGAGACAAATATACAAACTCGATCCATTGGGAACTCCGCGAAATGATTGGAAAAAGTTTTTCCCCGCCAGCGAGAATATGTTATTTATCGCGGTGGTCGAATTTATTTGCTCGGGGTATTAACACGTGCGTTAAATCACGCGGCGATGATGGCTATCCTAACGATAATAGTCGTAAATCGTGGGTCAATGTGACGCGTTTTCGCTTGCAATTCGTCCGCGTGCATCGACCAAGAATGCGTCGTGCTTTGCTTGTTCAACCCACTTTCTTTTTTTTGTGCCAAACACGTATATTTCCTCAATCTCTTCTTTATGCTATCAACAACAAGAAAATGGAATTCGTCATTTTTGTACACTACAAATAAAAATTTGTTGAATTTACTTAATATTATTTGCACACGTTTGAACAAATATTTAATTTGCTATACAATATAATTTTCTGAATAGGAAAAAACATTTTCATTTCACTTACAATTTAATCATTAAACAAAATTCATTTCCATATTTGCGAATTAATATCGAGTAAGTTGAAAAAATTGTTTTTGCCATGTAGGTACAAACATTGCAACTGTTAATAGGAATAAACTGAACTGAAATTTATGTCCATCCACACGACGTTAATTTATCGTAGATCTACTTCGAAAAATTCGCATTGTTATTTGTTGGACAATCCCACTCGACTGGATGAGATTGCGCAATTTACGCGAGCGACGAGAGTATGGATTTTTTTTTTCTCTCATTTCCGTTAATGCGGATACGAGGCTGTAACGTAAACAACGTCGGATGCGTTCACCCTATCGCTCCGCTCGCATCGAAAATAGACAGGGCCCATGCTGGAATTCGTAATGCCTAATTTTAAGTGGCAGCGAATTTTCCATTTTTGTTGACGGTCGAGCGCTTCCGCTATTTTTACACCGAAGATTTCGTCGAAAGGTCAGTTTTTTTTATGAAACAACTGTCTTGATTTCTTCACCATTAACCCTTAACTAGACACATGGAGTGGTGGCAATTTACAATTGAAAAATACGATACAATAAGATTCAGAAGAGTTTAAAATTTCGTTATTTTTTCTAGCTATAATCTACTTGAAATAGCCACAATTTAATATTTTCATCAATAAATGTTTTATCATTTTTTTATAGTCTCCTTTTAACTATATATTTAGAGTCACCCCATGCGACTAAATATGTGATTTTTTCAAAGTACCTAATTAAAGGTTAGCAAAATTAAAATTTCGAAAAACGAATAATTTTTAAGTTGGAGCGATTACCGAGAGCTAAAAAAAAATGATGAGCCGCGAGTCTCGTTGTGCTAATCGCTAACGGCGATTAGGTGTTATTCACACGGTATGTATAATGTTAGCCCCAACTTTCGAAAAATAAAATTTTTAAAAAATTGAAAAAAAATTAAACAAGTTGAAAAAAAAATTAAAAAACTAATTCATATTCAAATCATTCGGTTTATAATTTCTAGATTATTCTCGTTTCCTAGAGCTCGTTAAAATGTAAGTAATTAAAGGAGACGTGATTTTGAAAAACTTTCTCGCAAGTCTCCGCGAGGCCCGGATACTATATGTATAACCCCGTCACAGTTTTCTCCTTTCAGTTTTTCCTTTCTGAGAATTTGGAAAAAAAGTTTGCTACCAGTGACAGTGTTATACATATAGTGCCCAGGATCTGTGGGGACTTGCGAGAAAGTTTTTTATAATCTCGCATCCTTTAATTACTCGCATCTTATTCAGCTCTAGTCAACAAGAACAACTCAGAAACTGCAGGCCAGGTATTCATTTTTTAATTTTCTAACTCTTCTCATTTTTTATTGACTTTTTAAATTTTTTTGTGGAGGGCTTTTTTTGGGATTATACACATATTCGCGCGCGGTGGTCGCCTTTTTGTTTGGATTGTTCGCCTTCGCATTGACCGATATTCGTGGCGCACGAGCGGAGAGGGGGGCAACGGGAGTGACGAACGAGCTCGGCTGGACCATAACTCTTTTTTTGGGAACAAATTGGAGTCCTATCTTGTTACTCTTAATTAGAAGTCTTGGAAAAATTCTGCTATGATTAAAAAAGACTCTTGCGAAAATTAGGGGAAAAAAACAACTAGATTCAAAAAGAGAATCCTCAGGTGACGAAGATTTTTCACAATAGCAGACAATCCTCATTGTGAGTCATCCGTACAGTTTTGTCACCCCAAAATCGTCCGGCTGTATTCTCGTTCCCTCTCTCTCTATCTCGCGCGCACGAATTATCGAAATTCCGTTCTCGAAAGACCGGCGAGTACTATAACGACGATAATCATACACAGGCACTTGCGGCTTTTACCGTCCCTGCTCTCTATCTTTCTCTATCTCTCTCGTCCTCTCTCCGCCTCTATCCCTATCCCTATCTTGCTCTCGCTACCACTGTTGCTCTCTCCGTCTCTCTATCTATCTACCTATCTTGCTCTTTCTCTCTCTATCTCTCTATCTCGCTCTCCTCTCCCATCGTACCGCGGGCGCAGCACTGACGTTTCACGAATGCACACGTGCCGTGTGCAAAGGACCGAGGTATGACTAGGACGGCGTTCGGCGTCTCTGGCCCATTCGAAATCCAGTATTTAGAGTGAGGTGTTGAGTGTGTCTTTTATTGTTGGTGCGCCAGAGAGGAGATTATTGTTGTTTATTATTAAAATTTTTGTTGTTTCGTCAACAGGTCCGTATCAAAAGTTTAACAAAAAAAAAAAAAAACAAAATCGCTCTAACCATCGAAATTTCGTTGACGAGTTGTTCTCGCTGTGAATTTTAACTTTTACTCGATCTCGCGAATATTTATCGAATCGGCCGGCCGGTGCGAGCTCTTCCGGTACGATCGTGACTCACTTTTTCGACGAGAATCTTCTCTCAGCTTTTTCTTTCGTTCCCCGGTCTCTTTCTCGTGAAATTTCGCCAAAGAGAAATATTATACGCCGGCTATTTCTGGAATTTCGTGTGCGAGCGGAGGCGAATTTATTTTCGGTACTTTCGTTCCGTGGTGAAGCAGATGAGGTGGGAGTGAAAGGGGGGAGACAGGGGGTGAAGAGAGAGGAGCTTATCAATCTCGATTACATAATCGATGCAGCGGGTGCAACAAGCGCGAGAGCGAGAGAGAGAGAGAGAGCAGCGTAATCGATAGAGCTACCGCGAGAGAATAAAATCACAACGATCGAACGACTCGAAACGTCAAACGTTTAATTTTCCAATCTCGATTAAAGACGAACCGGAAAGAGATCGATTCCCAACTCTAGACTCGATATAAACCAAATTAGGCGTAATTGGATAAGATGGTTATATTCGACATAGACTAGAAGACATTCGTGTGTATATTTTGTAACGAAGTGCCGTGGAAAATTTTCATTACGTTACGAATTAACCGGAGATAACAAGACGCTTAACGTTCGCTCAACGTATGGAGGGCTGGACGGAAGGGGGAGGGAGCTTGAGAACTAACGGAACAGAGGGATGAAAGAGAGAGAGGAAGAGAGAGAGAGAGAGAGAGAGAGAGAGAGAGGGAGAGAGGGAGTAATGGCGGCCGCTGAGGAAGATCAGGCGTCTTCCCTAATACGGTCTCACGGGCCGGGTTATCTGCATCGGCACAGATATAGAACAGCTGCCTTCTGTCTTCTCTCTTTCTCACTCTCTCTCTCTCTATTTTACTCACCTCTACCCTTCTTTTCTCAGAAAATTTTCCATTTCGATTTTTCCATTTATTCCTTCGATGTCTTTAAATTAATCGAAGTTTTTCGTACGATAAATCAGCGAGAGCGTTAGAGATGTTACAGAATCGACCACCGAAATAGAACGCGGTTGTCGACGTCGCGAAACGGAAATATAAGATTGTTTACGTTCGCCTCGTAGACGCGGGGGGATGGGAATCTAGGGGAGGGCGGTGGGGGTGGAGCGGCGGATCGGCGATTGGCCAACGTTCGTGATCGAGAGGCACGCTCGTTTCGAAATTTCGTCGAATTAGCATCCCATTCGATTAACCATTCTGTCAAATAAGTAAACTCACGCTGACGGGAAATTAGCATATTAAAATTTATGCCAGGCGGAACACACTCGAAACGATGTATCGAAAATCAACGCGATTATTGGCGGGATAACGATGCTGAACGGTTGAAAATTGTCTTCCAGGTGAATCAAAATGCCTTTCAAGCCAGTAGAACACCCGAAATGCCCGAAATGCGGCAAGTCCGTTTACGCCGCCGAGGAGCGTGTCGCCGGAGGACTCAAGTGGCACAAAACGTGCTTCAAGTGCGGTGAGTAGACGAATGAACACTGCTAATGAATTGAATTTTGTATATCTTCGTGTACACTCCTCAAAACAAAGGGAAATTATCAGAAAACTCGGCACATACATTTACACAGAATCAAAAGTTTCAACACTAAGAGTGTATCGAGGGTTTTTCTTCTAAAAACGATCAAATTCAAATGATCAAAACTCGAATTTTTTTCTTTAAAATGATCACCATTCAATGATTTTATCAAATCATAATTGTTGGAAAATGTCTCCTTAATTGTTTTGAGTAGCATGGACATGAAAATCGTCGATATACAGGATTTCGATATTTTGAAAAACCACCCGGTGAACGTTTCCTTAGCTCAATAACGGGAGAAGACATTACTGCAATACTTGCTCTTACTCGAAAATTGATCGGTCAATAACGAATTTAATTATAGATTCCGATCAGGTCGTGCCTGGCCCTAGCATCGACTCCGACCACTGATCCCACGTTTCGCTAAAAATAACCGAGCGCGTTGTATTTTCGACTCTGGGCCTCTCGCCGACGAGAAATCTTAATTGAATAAACGTACCGATAAATTTTAACGTCTCTCCCGTGCGATTAATTATCCCCATTCGGTGAATTATCGTCGATCCATTAAAATCACCGGGGGCTATAATCGGCTCGCGTTTTCATTTCAAAGAAAAAAAAAAAAGAAAAGAGGAAGAAACAATGGGGGAAAATCGTGTTTACAGGAATGTGCAACAAGTCTCTCGACTCGACAAACTGCTCTGAGCACGAGGGCGAGATTTACTGCAAAACGTGTCACGGACGCAAGTTCGGTCCCAAGGGCTACGGATTCGGCGGTGGCGCCGGCTGCCTCTCAATGGACGCGGGCGATCACCTTAAGAGTAGCGAGTGAGTGCACCACTTCGCGGTCGTCCGACAAAAAAAAATTTTACCATTTAAAAAAAAACAGTACCATAAAACAAAACATGAAAAAAAAATTACGATCTTATAAGACGAACCAAAATTTTGCACACCCCCGTTACCTTGTATTTTTGGAACCAAGCCCCTCTGGTCCTCTAGACCCGGTACATTCAATTATGTTTTTTTTTTCAAAAGTATTCCGCTGCAACCCTCGAACCACGCGTTAACCCCAACCTGTCACCTCCTACACCTCTTCCATCTTAAGTGTTCGGTTGTAATTTCGTTTTTTTTTTGTTGATTAGCCCTTGTAACGAGCGATCCGAATAATAATCCGGGAAAAAAGAGAAAGAAAAGAGGCGAACGACCGAGCATTCGAGATTTTGTATTAATCAGTGTGCGTCGAATTGTGGCGACTGGTCGTTCGCTGCGAAAGGATCGATAGCGACGTCGATCGTTCTCGCGTATCGGTCGTCGTTCTCGATATCTTTTTTTCTTTTTGTTTTTTTTTTTTAACAATAATTTTCTTTTTTGATGGGAAAAAATTGTTAAGTGGGTGCCGTTCGACGGTACAGCAGCGACGAATCAATTATTATATTTATTATTATAAAACTAGTTCGCTATATATCATCGAGTTTGTTATTAAATTATTTTAAAAAAGAAAATTTTAGACTTTTCGCGTTGTCTCGCTCACCCTCTCACACTCAGTCTCCTACTTGTTCTCCACCTTTTTTTTAACAACCTTTCTGGTCGAATTTCCCAAACTAACGATCTCTCGGTACATTAATTATATTTTCTTACATTTTGTTCTACTTCTGTCTACTTATCTCTAGTCTTTTTTTCTTCTTTTTTTATCTCGAAGACGAACCCCTTTACTGTCGATCTAAAAACTTATTAATTTTCTCTTCTGTTTCTCTCCACTGCGTCCCAGAAACGCACGCTTAGTTTGTAAGATTATTTGTACCATCTGTATTAAGGTTTCATTAAAAAGCGAAAAAAGGAAGAAGAAAATTCGAAAAAAAAAACGAGAGATTCTTTTTTCATTGACGAAATGCAGATGATTGCACATCTCGGGGATGTGTTGCCGACTCGTTTGGAGACTATTTTCTATTCTAGAGCTCTTTTTTTCTCCCTTTTTTTATTTCCACTTTCTCTCTCTTCTCTCTTTCTCTGTGTCTCTCACTCAGAAGTTGAACGTGTATGTGATGCGAACCTATTACGAGTTGACCAGTGATATATGTATACGTATATGGTATATGTATATTGTGTACGACCCCCATCCACCATCCATCAACCTTCGTAAGAAGCCTCGATTGGAGCGGCACTTCGATTTTTGAGCAAAAAAAAAGAATCAACAGATATACATATATATACGTCGATATATGTGTATGTGTGTAATAAAAAAAAACACGAAACACACCTTTACCCGCCAGCCCCGGCGAGTTCGAGCCACAAAAGGAGGTCCAATCACAAAAATGCATAAAGTAATAGCGAAAAAAAAACTGAGATAAGCGCGTGAATGGCTTTACGCGCCGATTCGTGATAGCAAAAAAAATGTTAGAAAAGACGAGAAAAATGGTGAGCACCGAGAATTCAAGAATTCAGCCTATACATACCGCGTGATTATCTTTGTATTTATTATTTTTTTTCTCTTTCTCTTTTAAAACAAGCGAAGCTTATATATATATATATATATATATTTACGTTTTTCTTTATTTTTTAATTTTTATCTCATGTCAATTGTCCGTTTCATCCTTGCACGGCCTTGAATCGCGCCCTAACCCCTTAACCCTCGCTAACCCCTAAGGCACTGGTTCGTATATTTACGAAAAACGAAAAAAAGAACAGAAGGAAAGAAAAAAGCGAAGAAGTTTTTTCACGAAGTGTCGCGAAAACTTTTTTCTGGCAAGCAAAGTGAAAAATTGCCTCGGAGGAAAGAAAAGCTAGAAAATCGTGGAATACGGATCGGTGTTCATGGGGTGTCCTTAACAACAGCAATGAGTAAAAAAGAGATAAATGAAACTTAGCAACTACATCCCTTAGGGTGCTTAATATTACTGCAAGTACGCATACGTATACAGGCACAGGTTCGACGCCTCGGCTGCGCTCGCACAATTTTTCATAATCATTGTATTTTTCTAGTCTGTCGTACGTCTGTACGCATCATTTTTTCACAACAATTTTATATATATATATATACATTTCGTTTTTTTTCTTGTTCTCTGTTCCAGTAATTTCATTTTTTTTCGTTTTCTTCTTCTCTATTCACTGAGTTTTTTTCTTGTTGTTGCTGTTGCTGTTATTGTTGTTGTTGTTTACACTGGCTATTTTTACTCATTCCGTTTTTTTTGCTCTTGTCAGTACAAATTGTTGTACACAACGATCCGCTTCTCGGCTCTCCTCTCGGGGCTCGGCGGACGCCAATTACGTGTGTGTTTTTGTGTTTTTTTTTTTCGTCTCTTGTTCTATCACGCTCATTCGTTCACTAACAAGATACTAATTGGTCTAACAATGTTCCCTTCTTGTTTTAACACTATGTGTACTTTGTAACGTTGGTAGTTGAACAGTATCGTGACTCGAAAATTCGGAAAAACGAGAAAACGAATGTACAGATGAAAAAAATTGTAGTGGATGATCGAATTTTCGATTGACGTACTTTGAGTGAATTTTTGTAGTCGTAGAAAATTTTTGAATAGGTAATGAAAGAAATAATGTTATAATGAGATCATTTTTTTAGGGAAATGGCGAGAGGATCGAACGCTATAATGGAGCCGCGCGCTATCGCGAAAGCCCCAGAAGGCGAGGGATGCCCACGTTGCGGTGGTTACGTTTACGCCGCTGAACAGATGCTGGCTCGCGGAAGGGTGAGTGTTTTTTTCTCTCTTTCTCTCTCTCTCTCTCTCTCTCTCTCTCTCTCTCTTACTCACCGAGACCGTTAAAGACACTCGGCGACCCCACGTCTCTTTTTCACGCGACGTGGAGGAAAATAGAAGAGTCCGGATCGCGCGAGAGAGAAAGTTATTCTCGTTCGCTGATGTCACGACGAGGTACGATATTCTCGCGACAAGAGATGGAGCGGAGTATCAGGCCGTGAAATATAATTCGCTGGTGGAAATTTCTATCGAGGAAAACGTCTACCGAAATATTCGATCGAATAATTCACGAAAATGCTCATTGCACTTGGAAAAACAAACAGATCTAATGCAGCAGGATTGCAAAACACGCATCTATCATCGAATTTTCAACTCTGAATATTTGGCAATATTCGAGCGGTTAATCGGACCAATATTATTCTCGGAGTGTAATAGATTCATAAATTCCGTAAGAGAGGGACGAATTACGAGTATGAGATAAAAAATTACGTAATCGACTCGCGAGAGGGATCGAGTATCGAGTTTCCGCGTTCCGCGCTCCGTTGGAGGCTCGTAATAACGCGTGACGAAATTTCCCGAATTTCGTAATAAACGAGGAAAGGGAAAATAACCGTCGGGGGAGGGCGAGAGCGTGACGAAGGGGAGGGAAGAGGGGAGAGGGGTTTTCAGGCTGTATAGGCAAAAACGCGTGGGCGTGTACTCCGCGTGGCATTGCACTTGGCAATCGACCAATAAATACGCGCGCTATAATTCAGACGAGAATAACATCGGGGGTATCGGTGTCGCGCTAATTGAAACTCGTTTTAAGTCGATTGAATCGAGAACGGACGCGAAAAAAAGAGGAAAAATAGAAGAGCATCGAAGGGCTCCTCGTCGTGACAGCGAGCGATCGAAGCCGGAAAAATATCACTAGTTCTCTCGAGAAACAACAACAACAAATTTAAAGTATGACCCGTCTCGTGGTGAAAAAATAGTTGCTTCTTGTGATTAGGGTTACCATAGAGCATGCTTCAAGTGCAAAATCTGTCAACGCTCTCTGGACTCGACCCTACATTGCGATGGTCCCGATCGCGAAATATATTGTCGAGGTACAAACCCAAGTAATGTTAGAGATATATGGGAGATGAATTTTTTCTTTCTGTCTCCAGCCCATCCTTGTCCGTCTAACTCTTGCTGTTAGAGAAATTTCTAGATCAAGTTATCTAAATTTGAAGGAATTCCATGTTAAATTGCACATTTTTATTCATTGCTACATATCGAAGAAGAAATTTTGTTTGTACAGTCACCTCCGTTGAAAGCATCCCTTTCATTTGTGAAATTATTTATGTGCTAGTCATTTTTCGTCATATTTTTTTATTTTATTCTAGTTTTTATTTTCATTGTTTTACATTTTTGATGATTGTTATTCATCTATTATTTGGAAAGTGATATAAATACTAAGAGGAAAGCTTTCAACTAAGGCTACTGTACTCAATATTTGCATTCGTTAAAATAAATATTTAATTCGAACGAATTATGTATGAACGTATGCTAATATTGAGTACGAACAAAATTTTGTTTATATAGAAATTTCTAACAGTACTCCGGAAGCATCGGTGCGCGAGGGCAGTCGGCTAAATTCGACGATAGTCCCGATTCCGACCGGGAAAACTGGACGATCCCCCGGCTCGAAACGGAAGAATGAAAATTCGCCGGGATAATTAGGGTTTCGTGAGCGCTCGCGCGTAGCCGACTCACGCACGGCCACCGTTCCATTTTCTATTTGCGTTCGGGAGTTTAGCCAAAAATTTTTTCGAAATAATTATAGAAGCGGTAGAGGCTTAAACCGAGCCGAGCGAAACGCGATATCTCGGCTCTTATGAATTTTCAAAGTGGCACCGCTAAATGACGAGCCCTCCCCACCCCGACCAGTCACGAATTTAGCCGAGTACCATCGCGACTCTTGCGCTTTTTCACACCCGAGAGACTGTACGGTCGGAATTTTCATCGTACGATGTATACGATTTTCGAGGAATGAGAGAGGACCACCACCTCCCTCCCCCCTTTTCTCACCACCCTCTTGGCACAAGCGCAAAGTGTTCTCACTAGCCCAATTCTATTGTCCACGCCAATTATTTGCAACATTGTGCGTGAACGAGGAACGATCACAATCGCATACGTACACGTGCTGAAAGAGATTAAGCGAGTTTTCTTTGCCAGAGATATCAAACGTGACCAGTTTATCGGATTTATTTTTTCATCCCCCCCCCCCCCCCCCCCCC